>JAOTRN010000046.1:25662591-25679726 GCA_028566695.1 Bagroides melapterus
TTAAATAAAAAATGTGCTTTTGAAAACATTTTAAGTTACTGTGTATTCTGTATTTAAAAGTTTGGGAATAAGGATTGGCTTCTGAGCCGTCTAAATACAGGCAATTACTATTACTTATTTTGGTTAGGAAACAATCAGCAACTGTATTATATTTGAGATTATTTTGTCTTCCGAATGATGCTTCATCTATCCATCCATCCATCCATCCATCCATCCACCCTTCCATCCATTCATCCATTTTCTGTACTGCTTATCCTATGCAGGGGTTGGGGGAGCCTAGGACTTGAGCAGAAGGTGGGAGGATGAACTGATAGAGCAGTTGAACAATGTGTGGCATTGGGTATATGTCAAATGTAGACATTGTGTTGACTTTTCCAAGTAAATGTGTGAAAATCAATGGGAAATAGCACCTTTGTGACACTCATTGCAACATACTATGATTTGAGAATTTGTAACAACTGGGACGATTCCCTGCCAGACCACTTGAGTGGGTGCTGGCAGGGGATTGAACTTAGTTGTGTAATTCTTGTTATATGTTCCATGTTATCATGACTTTTATTTTGAAGTTCTGGCTACTGCCTTGTGTTTGTCTTTGCTCATCATTGCTCGTTTGTCTGTTCTCCCCTGCTATTGGTTCTTTGTGTGTATTTATACCCTAGGGTTTGCTTTGGTCTTTGTTGGTTGTTGTTTCTCTTGTGGCTGTTACGGTTGTGCTTATGTATTTTTTGCCGTTGCCATTGCTATTCAGCCTTTGCTATTCAGCCTTTACTATGGATTACTTTGTGTGGCTTTTGGATTAAACTTCCTCAACTGCATTTGGATCCTCTCTCATCATTGAAGCACATCCGTTACAGAACAACCGACCCAAACGTGGATCCAGCGGGGGGATTTTACTGTGGGTGCGGTGGAAGAACACCAAGCCACAGCCAGAGCCCGCTCACGCCAAGCCACAGCCAGAGCCCGCTCACGCCAAGCCACAGCCAGAGCCCGCTCACGCCAAGCCACAGCCAGAGCCTGCCAGGGCCTCCCACCAGCATGGGAGACTGCGGTCCAGTGTGGAAGACATCCCGCTTATGTCGGTGCATGCCACCAGGCTCTCTGCCAAGATGGCCACTGCCACGCCTGAGCCCTCTCCCGACATGGCCGCCGCCACCACACCAGAACCCTCTGACAAGATGGCTGCCGCCGATCCAGAGCCCACTGGCAAGATGGCTGCCGCCGTCCACGAGACTCAAACCTGCCACGAAGCGACCGAGGGGGTCGCCCAAGAGTCCATTGACTGCCACGTTGCAACCACGGGGCTCACCCACGAGTTTACTGACTGCCACGTTGCGACCACAGGGGCCATCCACGAGTTCATTGACTGCCATGATACGACCAAGGAGGTGGTCCCTGAGTCCCAAGCCTGCTAAGAAGCGACCATGCAGGTTGCCAAAGAGTTCATTGACTGCCACCAAGGAGCTCGTCGACGAGCCCCAAGACTGCCTCGAAGCAGCCAAGGAGGCTGCCCATGACTCACAAGCCTGCTATGAAGCGACCACGGAGGTCGCCCAAGAGCTCTCTGACTACCAGGGCCCAGGCCTCTTGAGCACCGGGACTTTCTGCTCCACTGCCCAATGGCCCTGGACCACCGTCCCACCACCACAACTGCCTCCACCATTCCACCACCCTCCCAGATTTCTTCTGTTTGGGTGGATGGTTCTTTAGGGCATCAGGAGCCGCCCTTAGATGGGGGGCTATGTAACAACCGGGACGATTCCCTGCAAGACCACTAGAGGGGGTGCTGGCAGGGATGTAACAACTGGGACGATTCCCTGCCAGACCACTAGAGGGGGTGCTGGCAGGGGATTGAACTTATTTGAGTTTTCTTGTTCCATGTTATGACTTTTATTTTGAAGTTCTGTCCACTGCCTTGTTTGTCATGCTTCACTGTCCCACCTATTTCTTGTTTTGTAATCATTGTTTTCCCTTGCTATTGATTCTTTGTGTGTATTTATACCCTAGTGTTTGCCTTTGTCTTTGTTGATTGTTACGGTTGTGTTTATGGCTTTTGTTTTGCCTTTGCCATGCAACCTTTGCTATGGATCACTATGTGTGTCTTTTGGAATAAACTTCCTCAACTGCATTTGGATCCCCTCTCATCATTCCTCTCTCAGCACATCCATTACAGAACAACCAACCATGACTGACAAACACAAGTAGTTTTTAGTTTTTAAAAGTAAGTGGGGATCACCGAAAATACAATACACAAGACAGACACATAAAATAGCACTGATTAATATACAGTCCTTTTGTATATTTATAACATGCTAGTCTTCAACAAGGTCCGGTCTGTGATTTAAGAATTCCCTTAATTTTTTTGAACTGTGTATCTGATGCAGTATCAAACATTTGACAGCTTTTGTCTCATTTATGGTGAACAGTGATTAAATGTAATAAGCAGTCCTTGAGTACATGATTCTCTAACAGTATACATTTTTGCTGCGGTTGTCTCTCCATCTGTCACTGCTTTTTAAATTTCCCTCTGACCTCAGCCCAGGCAATTTTGCCACAAATCCATGTACACATTCACTTTGACATATACAGTGTTCAGAGTAAATGAGTACACCCCTTTGAACATTTTAAACAATATTTGAATGAACATGAAAATAATTTCCAAAATGGTGACAAGACTAAGTTTTATATAACGTGTTTAACTTATAACAGGAATTAAGGTTAATAATATAACATGACATTTTTACTCAAATTAGGGTGATGCAAAAATGAGTACACCCCACTAAATGTCTCTGGAGCAAAGCTAAATTCTAGAATGTCCAATTTAACAAGAATTCAACCACAAGTGAGTCTATTATTCATTGCACAGGTGTCCAGCAGACAGTTGACTATGAAAGGGTGTTACTTAAAGAAAACCCCTTCCCATTGCATGCTGTCAGCAATGGCACCACATGGAATAGAAATGTCACTAGACCTGAGAAAGAAAATAATTTCTTTATAATACCAGAAAGGTGAAAGCTACAAGATCAGCAAAGCTTTACTTATCACTGTAGAAAAGTGGTACAACAAAAAAATGTGTGGTGGAAATTGAGTTTAAATAAATCCAGCAGACAGGATATCTTATTACAGAAAAGCAAAGGTTTTATTTTCCCTTCAGGGAGATGTCTGTAATACATGTATAGTGAGCATATAAGAGAGGCACTTCCTCTTCTCAAAGGCTGCTTAAGTAGATGGTCCTTTGCTCATGCTCATGATAAGGGTGTACGTGACAGAATATACTAGAAAACGCAGAAAATGCATGGTGCCTACAGTGAAACATGGTGGTGGCAGTGTCATTATGTGTGCCTGCATGAGTGCTGTTGGTGTTGGGGAGCTCCATTTCATTGATGGCATCATGAATTCACAGATGTACTCCTCTATACTGAAAGAGAGGATGCTACCATCACTCCGTGCCCTTAGTCGTCGTGCACTTTTCCAACATGACAATGATCCTAAACACACATCTAAGGCCACTGCTGGATTTCTGAAGAAGAACAGGGTGAAAGTGATTCAGTGAACAAGTAAGTCTCCGGATCTGAACCCAATCGAACATCTATGTGGAATTCTGAAAAGACAAATTGAACATCACACTCCATCCAGCATCCAGTCTCTAAAAGAGGTCATTCTTGAAGAATGGAAAAATATAGTTGTTGCAAAATGTCTCCTACTTGTTCATTCAATGCCTAGAACACTTGGTGCTGTCTTTTAAAATCACGGAGGCCATACAAAGTACTGGATGTAATAGTTTTCTTTGTGGGGTGTAATCATTTTTGCGTCACCCTAATTTGAGTAAAACTTGAGTGAAAATTGTGTAATCTGAGTTATATTATTAAGATTACTTTCATGTTATACGTTAGACAGATGTTATATTAAACTTAGTTGTGTCAACATTTTGGAAATTGTTTTTGTGTTCATTGAGACATTGTTTAAAATGTTACTTTTCAAAGGGGGTGTACTTATTTACGCTGAGCACTGTATGCCTACATCCTGAATTGAACCTGTGCCAGTAACAACAAACAAACTAAGTTTACATCCAACACATTTCAGATGCATTTATTTATGCAGACTACACATCAGGACCACAATCAATACATCTTGTAATTTTCATATACATGCAAAATGCCCCGCATATGAGACATAAACTAGATCACTATAGTGCATTTGACACAAGTCAATTCAATTCAATTTTATTAGTATATCTCACAATTTTACAGATATTGAATAAAAATGACAAAGTTTAAACTGAAATTTATATTTATCCCTAATGACCAAGCCTGAGGCAACGATGGCAAGGAAAAACTTCTTGAGATGGTATGAGGAAGAAACCTTGAGAGGACCCAGACTCAAAAGGGAACCTATCCTCATCTGGTTGACACCAGAGAGTGTTATTAGAAATAATATCATTTCATTATAGATTTAATAATAATTAATTCTTGCAAAGGCTTTCAAATATTCAATGATGGTGTAGGACCTGATACCTGAACACAAAATTGACCACCACAACAGCAGTTCAAATTTAGGTCTCCAAGCTGTCCACATGTATGCGTCCACAGCAGCAGTGAGCACCTCCAAGCGATGAGACTCCAAACAGCGGAAGGGCATCAGGATGGATCAGGCAGGTTGAGAGAGAAGAGGTGGTCACAGTGGGGACAGAGAATATTAGGTATGCTTGTGATCATGTAATAGTTAAAAACAATGTACATTATGTTCAACATGCAGGCAAGGGCTCTGGCGTGACTTTGACAGCATATCAATAATCACACCAAAGTCTGCTGCACATGATAACAGTAAGGACATTCAGAGTTACCCTGTAATCAGAAAAATTACGTCTGGCTGAATATGGTTCAAGTACAAGCACTTCTGTCTTGTCAGAATTAAGCCGGAGAAAGTGAGCATCCACTTTACACATTCTTCAAACTTATTAAGCTGGTGTCTCTCATGTGGCTTTACAGAAACATACACCTGTTTCAAGTCAAGAAGCTTCTATTGTCATTCCAACCATATATAGACTATGAAGTACACAGTGAAATGAGACATTTCTCCAGGACCATGTCATTAGCATAAAAAGAAGTATAAGTGTACCAAGAGTTAGCATCTATAAGGAGAAAACCAGGCCTAAAACAGAACTGTGTGGAACACCGAACTAAACCTTAGTATGCATAGAGAACCATTTACATCAAATACATAACTGAGAATGATCAGTCAAATTAGACCTGGAGACAGCTGTTGCCTTAACACCAGCATGTTCAAGTAGGCTGGAACATTTATTCATTGTCCATACCTGCTTATTCCAGGAATACCCGGGTCACAGGGATCAGCTGGGGCCAATCCCAGCCATCTACGGATGAAGGCAGGGTACACCCTGAACAGGTCAACAGTCTATCGCAGGGCCACATTCACACTTATGGCAATTTAGAGATGCCAATCAAACTACAATGCATGTCTTTGGACCGGGGAGGAAACCAGAGTACCCAGAGGAAACCCCTGAAGCATGGGAAGAACATGCAAACTCCACACACACACACACACACACATACACACACACACGGCAGGGGTGGGAATCAAACCCTCAACCCTGGAGGTGTGAGGCAAACCACCTTAGTGCTAACCACCAAGCCACCGTGCCCCCCACCCCCCTGTAGTATGATCAATGATGTCAAAAGCTGCACTAAAATCAAACAACACCAGCTAAATAAAACCCAGACCAGAGGCCAGTAGCAGGTCATTTAGCACTTTGATGAGTAAATGCCATGATGAGGCCTAAATCCTGAATAAAATGTTATTTTTTTATAGGTATGAGCATAACCACTGTGCTACAACCTTTTCTAGGATCTTTGACATATTGGGCAGATTTGATATTGGCCTATAGATGGACATTTACATTTATGGCATTTAGCAGACATCTTTATCCAGAGCAACTTACATTCATATCTCATTTTTTATAGCTGCAATAGGGGTCAAGTTTTGTTTTTTTATAATCAGGGGTTTGATAACTGCAAGTTTTATAACATTTTGGCACATAGCCAGTGTTGAGGGCAGGATTTATGTTTTGGAAGGGGTTCAGAGTGACGGTATTATCTGGATTTCCTGTAGCTCAGGAGGCATTCCTTCCATGCTAATAAAATACTACTGATTTAGTATGACACAATTTACATTTTAATTTTCCAGTTGATTGTTTTAAGGTGCATGTGTGGTCATTATACCAGGGTGCTAAGTTTTTCTCTCTAATTATTTCTCTTCCAAGTTTGGCTACAATATTTAGGGTGTAGCAAAACATTGACTCTAATAATCAGTCACTTGATCAAGTTCTCTGGGGTGATCCAGTCATGGATGATAATTCTGGAGGATTATGATAACGCTCTCTGCAGTAACAGGTGCAAATGTACTTTTATAACAGTGAGTGCATATATAGTGTAAGACGTTTTAAATGACATAAGATAATGGTGTGGGGTAGCTTTTGATTAGTCCCTACTGAATCTAGGAAGGACAAAACTGCTCTTCTCAGAGGTTCTTCTGAAAATGAATATTAATGTCTCCCACAATTAATGCCTTGGCTAAAGAAACAACTAGTTTTGAAAAGAAATCAGCAAATTCACAGAGAAATTCAGAATATGGGCCTTTTTGTAGCAACATAGTATAAAAAACTTCTGTGTTGAAATTATGTCCAGGTTTTTGTGTGGTACATACTGTAGCTTATCATAACTACCCATTAGGTATGGCTGATGTATATAACTATAACTGGGCAGACAAGCTTCATTAAATGCTACATAATCGTTGGGTTTAATACAGGTTTTTGTTAAAAAAAGAATTTCATTAACAACCATAAGCGATTTAGATGTGAGAGCTTATACTTAAGTCATAGCTATAGATCAAAGGTGTTGTCTGTGCATTCGCTATGATCTATTTCTAGGCTAATCAGGTTACTAAAACAAGTTTTGAGCATTTCTACATTTTGATTAGCTTGGGAACAGACAATATTTTCTCAATATTTTGAACCTTGGATGACAATTTATTGCAGTTAGCAGATGGACTAGCCTGCTTGTCTGCTCCCTGGCCTTGGCTCTGGATTACATTTACATTTAGGTCATTTGGCAGATGCCCTTATCCAGAGCGACGTACAAAGTGCTTTTAAATCCGTCTTTGAATAGATTAGCTCAGGTTCAGTATGTTGCAAGACTATGTATGGATTGTCATTGATGATCACAATCCTTTTAAAAACAATGTTGTTAATGCATCAAAAAACACTAAATTGTGTAAATTAGCTGTTGATCATACCTCAAACTCACCTGAAAGGCAGAAATACACAGGCCATACCACAAGCTGCAAACCCTTCCCCTACCATGCACCCCATATTAGCTATGACACAAACCACAGACAATTGGAGTAACTAACACTGATTATTTAGAAACCAAGGAAATAGCTCTAGAGTGCAATTGCCATCAGTTTTGCATTTGAGTGCTATTTAGTGAAGAGCTATGTCAACAAAAACAGACTGCATGCAAGAACTAGAATGAATCTTGGGCATATAGTGAACACCTTTGTGTTGGACTCCATGGAACCAATTCACTAATGCTTTTGTGGCAGATTAGGCAAATCCCAAATGTCCCACAATCTAGTGGAAAACCTTTCCAAAAGAATAGAGGTTATATTATTTTATGGATATATGAAATATTTTAAAACATACGGAACCTAAACAAATAAATGGTTTGGTAACCTTAACTCATACAATGCCACATTATTTATTTGTACAATACCAGAGTTAGTCTTCCAAAAGATTTCCAGTAAACAAACTTTAATACATTCACAATGCACTGAGAACAAACAACACCTTTATTTACATTGTTTTCTTCAGCTTTTCATGCACTTACCACTTTTAAAAAAATGAGTGCAAGAGTTTAAAAAAAAAAAAAGAGCATTATTTACATTGAATACTATACACATTTATGAAAATGTGATCTTTCAATTATCTTAGCTCATATATTGGCCTCATTTAGCAGTCATTAATAAAGTTGCCAAAAGCCAAAACAAAGTAAGTTCCCACTGGCAAAACAGACAAAATTCAAAGTTCATGTGAACTTACAGCTAAGAATATAAAATAAATGATAAGAGTGAAGGTTTCGCTTTTATGGCAGACAAAAAATAATAATTTAAAAAAAAAAAAAAAAAAAAAAGCCCTTTAATCTACGACCTAGTGAACAAGGATGTTTTATTTTCTGATAGAGGCAAACTGTATTCTTGCATGTCATCTGCTTTAGATAAGGGTAAAACAAAAAACAATACAAAACAAAAATCCGCAAAGGATTTTTGGGAAATCAGATTTCACATGTACACACAATTTACAAATAAATCTGTTCATAAGCAATTTCATAAATGAGGCCCATTGTTAGTACACCTAAAAGTGGAAAGTCACGATTCTGAATGTATTCTGGAAAAAAAACAAAAAAAGTGTATAGCACTATTACAGTAGTAAAATGACTAAGCCTATCAGTCAGTACAATCCATGGAAACCATGCATCCACTTAACCAGTGTCACACACTTGCAGTTGTTACTCAATAGTATTAATCTTTAATGTCTTACAATCTATAAACTGGTGATGAAATGCTCCCTCTTATCCAACTAAGCAATTGACAGGTTGCAACCAATTACAATTAACAATCAGGAAGTGCCCACGCAACTGTGTGAATTTGTTTTCCTTTTTTTCTGCTGAATATTGGTATTGAAGAGAGATGGTAGGAAAAAATTCTACTGGTGTCTAATTTCTACTGGTGCTACCAACAATCACCAACTTGTTAAATGAGAACATCAAATGTGTACTATTTTAAAATGGCCAAGGAATATTCACCTTAGAACATATCCAACATATTTACAGATAAATCAATTTGAAGCTATTACTTTTACAATTTCTGCAGAATTAAGAAGTTGGGTACACAAAAAAGTCCCACAGTAAGCATGAGTTCTAAACTTAAAGTTCCTTGCTCATAAACCATAGTTATGCAGTAGCCTCAAAATTCCCACTGGGATCTGTAACATGAAAAACATCTGACTGTGACTGTTCCATGTGTGTGGCATCCATGTTTGTTGACTCAAGTACATCCCTTAAAATACAATGTTCCCTTCTTTTGTGGTTATTTAGTGCCTCCATATCTGGATAACAGCGCTGGCAAATCTGGCACTTGAAAAGATTGCCCTGATTTTGATGAGTACTCCCCTTGTATATCTCAAGACCGAGACCACCCAGGATACGATGAACCCGCCTCCTGTGATTTCTCAGTGACCTTATGTCAGGGTAGGTGCGTGAACAGATTTGACACTGAAATGGATTGGAATGACTTTGCTGTACATTTCCTCTTGAAGGCTGTAGTCCACCTCCTAGAATACGGTGAACCCTCCTCCTGTGATTTTTCAAGGACTGAATATCTTGGTAGGTGCGAGTACAAACGTGACACTGAAACTGTTTGGACTGACTATGCTGTACATTGCCTCTTGAAAGTTCCTTGGACTCAAAATTGCCAACACTGACTGGGGTTGGGTGTTTTGGTCTATGAACCTTTCTTAGATGGTCTTTCAGGGACTGGAGTTTTGGGTAACTGCGTTGACATATCTGGCAGCGAAAGGCATCTGATGAGCTGCTTTGTGAAACATGTGCTGACTGAACAGTAGGTGACTCAGAATCCTTGTTTATGTTATGGACACTCCGTTTATGTTCACCAAGTGCAGCATGGCTGGAGCACTTCTGACCACAAATCTGACAAGTCAAACTTTCTTGTTGGCTATGAGACAACAAGTGTCTCTTGAGTCCTTCAAGGCTGCTAAACCAACGTACACACACTGGGCAACGAAGAGGTTTGAAAGCAGGGGTACAAGTGTTTCCACGTATGTGGATATCTTGGGCTAAAGAGTTTTGGAAAGTCATTCCACAGCGGGAACAACAGTGCTTGTTTTCAATGGTAGAATCTCCCTTGCAACTCCGTGTTAAGTGTCGTAGCAAAGACTTGCGTAATCTAAATATCTTCTTACACCTGTGGCAAACATATGGCCCTGTGAGGCGCCTATGATTGAAACGTGACTTAAACTGATCTTGAGTCGCTTTTGAATTCTGCACTGATGGCTGCATATTCAGCTCTTGCTGAAGCTGAGGCTGCATATGTGATTGCTGCTGTGTAGCTTTGTCCTCAGCTTTCGACCTTGAAGTTTGCATATGTAATTGCTGATGAACTTCAAAATCGGCCCATGACTGCAAATTTTCACCACAATGGGAACAAATGTAAGACTCCAGTGCATGCATTTGCAGATGTTCAAACAAAAGCCTAGGGCAAGTAAAACTAGCACCACATTCACAAGTCACTTTTCGGGGAAGTACAGATGGTAATGACATAATGCCCCAGCTTCTACCACCAACATTACTATTGCCGTCCTGGCTCACTTGGCTCTTCGAAACTGGTGGCAACACAAACATATTTCCCTGGGCAGCTTGATTTTGCTTTTCTAGCATCCCATTTCCCTCCAGAGTCTTTGTAGCTCTCATGGATTGGCATCTTTTTCTGTGCATATTCATATTATCTTTTCGAGTAAATGATGAACCACAATGGGGACACGGAAACTTTTTCTTCACACCAAGGATATTAGCCGAAACGTTTCCATAAGAATTTGGCTCCATTAATTTTCTTGACCTACAAATCATAAGGTGCTGATTTAGCGTAAAACGCCTAGAATAGCTTTTCTGACATCTGTTACAGGTAAAACGCCTTATTCCACCATCAGAAACATGCACTTGAAAATCTTTAATTGTTGAAGGTGCTGAATTTGTTGTTCCACTATTAACAGATGGTTCTAAAATAATTACTTCATCGTCAGTGTTTTCCTTGGCTGTCTCCTCTAAATTATTGCAATTTTCTTCATCAGTCAGCACATCAATTTCAGCATCATCCAGTGGAATAGTCCACTGGCCTCTTTCTAACAATTCACTTCCTTCTGTGTTACTCTCCGCCATTTCTTCAGATTCAGAGGATGAAGAGTTAAGGGATTTCTCTCTCTTCAATGTTTCATTAACATTTTCCTTTGACTCCATTAACGCAAATTTAGATTTATTGGGAAGAAAAGGTGGGAAACTTTTAGGTGACATTTCAGACTTAAATGTGTTAGTGTTCATCTGAAATTTGTCCTCCTCTGGAGACTCTGCATTTTCTTCAGTCTTGATAGAGTTAATACCCTCAGTGTTCACAGCAACATTTACATGGCTTGTTGAGTTCTTCACTGACAAGTGTTCTCTCGTATTAGGCCTCCTCCATCCAATATTGCGGGCCATAGCATCTGTTCGGGCCGAAGCAGCTAACCACTGACATTTATGTGTTTTAAGCCTGTGCCGCCTTGTATAGCTCCGATTACACAATTGACAGTGGAATAATTTTCGTGGATACATTGCTGTGAGAAAAGAGTTGGCTGTTCCACCAGAGCCTGAACAGATATGGCTATCCGGAACCGAAATTACACTGATGACAAATTCCTGGCAACGGCGGCAAAATTTTACTCTTTCCTTCCTATGCAAGGCATGATGCATTATTAAGCTGTCCTTGTTTTGAAAAACCTTGCGACAGATCCCACACTGATATCTACCTTCAACGTTGTCCCTGTAAAGCTTCTGACGGGTCTCAAGTGCTATCACAGGACACAAAGCCTTGGTCACAGATACAACACTGCTTTTGTTTGAGGTCCTGTCTGAAAGTAAGCAACCATCTCGACTGGGGACATATTTTGCAACCTTTTGTCTTAACTGATTAATAGTGCACTCAGGGTTTGATGCTGACATAGCTGTTGGAGATTGTACAGGTGCCCTAGGTGAAACTTTTCGGGGAGGCAGGGCCCTCTTATTTTGGCTCCATTTAATTTGGGCTGGCTGTCTACGGCTCATATAGGCAGAAGCAAGCATTTTAAGAAGTGTTTTCTTATTTGTTACTGTTGACTCTTCTGGTGATTCTTCACTGTCAGAACTATTAAGGTTTTCGTCTTCCACAAGCTTAATGTTATTTTTAAAGGAGTCACTATGCGGTTCTGTGGAAATCTTAGGACTACATACACGTGCTGATAGCAACCCATCATGATGCCCTTGTGAGAGAAGATTCTGCATAGGAGCTACATTTGATGTAGATATACACTCTTTTTCCTCAATTTCAGAAAGTGTCTGTGGGCTCTCATTATATGACTCCTCATTACCATGGGAAGCTGAGCTCTCAGCAGAAAGAACTGGAGCAGAGCGGCTGCCATCTGTCATAACTTCAATTTTTATACAAGGAATGTTATCTGACTCTGCAGAAGTTTTCATCTCGTGTAACTTTTTATGCTCCTGAAAAGCACAAATGTCCTGAAACCTTTCCCCACATTCACATACGTGTAAATCTTGAGCGACAGGAGGGGGTAATAGCATGCAGCGATGAGTTTCAAGAAGTTCTTTGCTTGCAAACAATCCACCACAGTGACTGCAAACAGGCGACGTAGCTCCTAGTGGACTAGAAACTTCACTGGCATGAGATGCCTGATGTACCAAGAGTGATGCCAAACCATGAAATGTGGCTGAGCAGGCCACACAGCTGTATGATTTAGAGGATGATGTCCCAGCTGGTCTTGTTTCCTGTAGCCCAAGCATTATGGGATGCCAGAGGAAATCAGTATTGATTGTAATATACTCAGTTGTGCCAATTCTTGTAGATTTCCTGTAGATGAAAAATAGAATTGAATCAATCATACAGGTAATGTTGTTCTGCCCTTAAAAGATTACTAATCAGTATTATGAATTTAAGCATTTATTATTTAATAATCAAAACATTATTGACAAGGGAGAGTGCAAAGTTAGCTATGTGTGTAAATAGGCTATTACTGGCCTATTTTTGTTTTACATTTTCTTGTGCAAGAGAAAAATGAGGTAACATTCAATATGCAATAGCCCCTTCATCCTTGAGACCATGCAGCCCCCCCAGTTCATTCTTAATGAATCTCTGCCTCAATCTTTTTTCCAAAGCTTTCACTCTAATACAACCCTCTCCAATCAATTATTTCACTTAATACCATGTTCATCACTGAATAACTAGGACAACGTCTAAGAATATCACTGACAGTGTTGTTTTATTTATAGCATTTAATATAGAATGAGAAATTTCAAGCAAATGTCAACCTTATCATTAAAAAAGTTCTTAACAAAATAATTTTTTTAAATTGTCCAATTAGGTCTATATTATGTGAGATTTCATGTTTTCAAAACTTTTTTTCTACTCTGAAAACAATAAGCATTTTGCAAAACTGTGGACATTTTAAATATTAAGTTTACATTATATTATAATTATTAGTACAAATAACTAAACTGTACAAAAACCAAATCCAGCATCAGCATCTCAACTCCATTCTTTTCTCTGAACAAACAATTGTGTCCCTTGCTAAAACTACTACTTTAATCATTAGTATTAGAGATCATTGACAAAGAATAATATTGCTTTCATTATAAGACGTGATTACACACTGAACTGTGCAAACTGCCTGAAAATGTGCGTGAAAATGATTTTGACCAAAAAAAAAAAAAAAACACCACATAGTATTGCGATCATTCTGACACATGTGATTCTGCACAATGCTTGTCATATGTATTGTCACATGGTGATGCTAGAGCATATCCTAGCTGCTTGGGGTGTAGACAAGGAAAGACAATGGATGGAACACAGGATTACAAACTAACATACACACAGCCTTCTGGTGGCCCAGTGGCAGGATCCTAGGAAAGAAGCCACCCCAGCCACTGAAGAGTTAATTTTCAGTGCCAGTCCCAGGCCCAGATAAAATGGAAGAGTTGTGCCAGGAAGCAAAATCTAATATGCGGACCACGTGATCCACATTGGCAACCCTGAATAGGGCGCAGCCGAAAGACCAAGCCCACTACCCCACTACCATACACACATTCTCACTCACATTTGCTCACACCTACAGGCAATTTAGTTTCTCAAATTCACCCGACCCGCATGCCTGGATTGTATATGAAATTATTTTATTGAAAAGGTATGCTTTTGCACTCAACATTTTGTATGTGCTTTGTAACAATAGCTGTTCTGCCTAAATCATGTTTTCATGGAGGGGAAAAGAAAAATCAGCTTTTTAAATAATTTATTTTCTGCAAATGCAAAACAAGAGATACGAGTCTAGAACAGCACGGTTCAAAATTTGAATTAACCAAAAATGTGAGTGGAGAAAGGTATTAGAAACTGATCAAACTGGGAAAAAATGATAATACATATAAATAATTTAATAGCCCAAGATTCTAACCCTAACAACTTCTCTCATACCTAGGACCAGACAACTGTTGCAATCAACCACGCACACTAAGATGATTCACATGTATAGAGTTCACAGTTAGCATCAGCCGATCATCTTGGGCCATAATAAATTTTTTGCCTAAGCACCCCAAAGCATGATGCCATCACCACCATGCTTCAATACAGGGATGGTCAAATAAATTTCCTCAAGCACTCAGAGTTATTTGAGTGTCTACCTTTTATGGTAGCTTCACCAAAAAGGCCAAGGGGCCAATATTGGCCAGCTCTAGAGTAATGATTGTACCCATTTTCTTCCACTTCACACCAATGTAACCCACTGAGCTCCTGGGAACATCTATAACTTTAAAAGTAATTTTATACCGTTCCCCAAATCTATGTCTCAACAGAAATTATAAACCATAAACATACAAAAAAATTGGATTGCTGAGAGTTTCTTGGACTTGGCATGACATGCACTGTGAATTGTGGGACCTTAACATGGGTGTGTGTATCCGTGTGCAAGTGAATCTTTTGAAATTTTGGCTAATCAGTTGAATTTTACACAAATGTCCTCAACACAAAATCTAGACTTATCTCAAGTTAAACAAAGCAAATAAAACGCAGCACAGTTTAATAAGGAGGCCAAGGGTCTGAACACACATTTAAACAAGATTTTACTTTCTAAACACATGTTTCACCTTGCCTTTATGTATAACTATATAAAATTAATCCATAATTATTAAACATAATAAAATAAGCAAAAACTGCCCCAAAACAAACCTCCCATATAAGCCTATACTATGTACCTGCACAAAACAGGACACAGTGGTCCCTTTCTGTATTTGTTACTTTTATTCACAGTGGTGTTAAGAACGGTTACATAATAGGTTTACAAACTAAAAAGTAAATCGATTTATTTTGGCTTATCAATTACAAAGCATGTATGGTTTTGTGCAATAAAATTTGTACTTTATCATTTTTTTGTGCATATTTTTGTACTATAAAATGAAAACAATAAAAATGTCACAGGTGATTTACCTCTGCTTCACAAAGAAGCTTCAAGGTTATTAGAAACCTTTTAGCTTGGCAAATTACGCATGCAGCTTTCTGAAAACTAGTCATTTATTATTACTTTACAAGCAGATTCATATGTCTGATTGGCCTGCAACATTGACTCAGCCATTTACATAAGTAAATAAGTAACTCATCCATTTTCAGAAGGCCAAAATGCCTGTTGTGGTAAACTATTAACCTCCATGCAAACTAATAGTCTGTCTTATTTAATGCTAAAATGTAATACATCCTATTTTGTGGCTCAGAAATACTGCAATTTACATAATAAATCAAGGAGAGAGACAGCTTGTCATAATTAAACTTAATGTAAACTTTTAAAAACCTATTACAATTCTTTCAGAGGTTCTCAAGCATACAAAATGATGAATTTGTGACCTGAAGCCCTAATCTATTTTTCCCAGATCTGTAATCTAGGACCTATAAATTCATATTCAATAAATGTTTTAATACTTAAATTTCTGTTTATTTTCTTGACTTCCTTTGTTCCACAGAGTCTCTAAAAATGCTAAATTATTTACTAATACAAAAGGCTACCAGATTAGCTTAGGTGCTCATGATTCGTGGCCATACAGTTTGTGTTTTATATTATTTAGCTAATTAAGTACTAAAAACCCACTACTATCAATATTTTAGACTGGTGAGTTTTATCCAAATCACAGAAGCTCAAGTAATTAAGCTTAACTAAAATCTCACAGGAATCTTGAGAAATTAGTTCCCCTCATTTTAGTACTTAGGTAACCCTCATTTTATTATACAGCAAAGAAAAAAACAGAACTACACAGTTAAAAATGTTTTCTATATTCAGATACAACATTCTGTCAGCTGTAACTTTTAGTCTTTTCATGGGGCTCTTCTACATTCTGAATAGAGCTGAGAACTAAAATCAGGTAAATCAGGCAGCTGTGTTTTGCTGCAATGTGAATTCGACAAACTATATGAGAGTACATGCATTTTCTGAAGAGTAGAAGCATCGTGTGGCAAATGGGGTAGCAGCGACTGCTGTGGGTCAGTTATGCAATATTGCACCAGCATGAGTGTGGTTGTACTGAATATCAGGCTGCAGCTTGTGCTGTAACTAGTGGCCAAATGTGTTTATTCTTATAGCAGAAATCAGTCATGGCCAAATGTGTTCATTCTTCTAGCAGAAATATATCCCAGAAGAGGACACACCCTTTTAGAATACCACTGACTTTGGTGCACATCACTGGCATTGAACTGAAATTGTCTTCCATGTCCACTTGTGATGTCACTAACTCTTTCAAACTAGGAAGTGGAATTTTATGTGGCAAACAGACAGTTAAATGTGCCATTTGTGTTAAAAGTTATAATAAAAATGAAATTTAAATGTGGCCCAATCAATCAGATTAATAGAATAGAAGTAACTTGTGTAATTACCGTTGTACCGCTTTGTACTTGACATTATGAATGACATAAAATCAGAAATTTTTCCATCAGTAATAAACAAGATTGATTTCCTTCTTTTAAATGAATCATGCTGTGTTTATATCAAATAAACATACATACATATTCGCTTCTTAAATCTAAAACATTAAGCGTAAAAAGTTCTCTAATATGGAAAATACTATTACATCAGTGATCACTGGTAGCGGTTAGCCTGATGCTAACAAAAGACAAGCATGGAAGAGTCCCCTACCCATTGGGGGGGGGGGGGGGGGGGGGGGGCGGGGGGGGGGGGGGGGGGGGGGGCGGGGGGGGGGGGGGGGGGGGGGGGGGGG
>JAOTRN010000046.1:25679826-25697925 GCA_028566695.1 Bagroides melapterus
TGAAGACCCACCTCTTCACAAAACACTTGTCCTAGCACTTTCTTCCCTGTTGTATATGTGTATAATTTCACTTGTCATTTATCACATTTCACATGTGATTTGGAATAAAATGTTTTAAGGACAGTTATTAAAGGAGGCCATTCAGATACATTTTAATGAAATACAAACAACCTTTTTTGTGAAAATGTGCATAGTACAGGCTGTACTTGTCAGTAGGCTATTACTAGTTTTCACTGAAGAAAATTTAAGAAATTAGAGAGAACATGTATTTAAGAACTTCCCTCCATAAAAAATATATTATACTGCTCGTTTGTGACAACATATCTGTGCAAAAGTGCTTGCATTATCTGTGTGTAAAAAATAATCAATGTAAGCCATTTATTTTAATTGAAAAATAATGCACACAATTTGCTTAAAAATTTGCTTGAGTTTGATTCATGTATGCACCAGTCACTCTGTATCTTGCATCAATGACAAATGAGAAAAATGACACCTTTTCTTCTCTTGTCAGGTCTTTGAAGTTCTGAGATACTGGTGCAGGTGCTGAGCCTGGTTCAGTGTTTGGTTTTATTAATTCACAGCAGTATGCAAAACCAAACATGGTCAGGATGTGCAGTGCCATTTTGTTTAGAACAGGGAAATTAACTGCTGGCACCATCTTTTCCCAGAAAGTCTTTGAAAAGGCCATTTTTGCTATCCACTTTTCTGTTCTTTGAACAAGCCATACTCACATTCACAAAATATCTTATTTAAAAGTTCTGTTTCTGTGTTATCTGTTCGGGGCTTGCATTCTCACAGGTGCAACATTATCTTTTACATACAATCATGCAACTGGATGAGACGCAAATCTCTTCACGAGAGCATTTTGCTGAAACAAATGGTTGGACAGGACGTAGAACTCTATACTATTTGCATAACATCACACAATTGGGAAGGACCCAGTCAGGTAAACATGAGTCTGTCTCACAGCCCGGAGGGAAACATGCCAAGGTCCAGATGCTGACTGCGGTCTGCCATTTGAACAGTGGTGTATGCCAAGCGAGTTTGTTATTGATGACACCTATCCTGTTTATTGTTCCAATTCATACTCTCTTCCTATCTAGCCTGTATCTTTTTGTTTAGTATTAGTAATTAGTCATGTCAGAGTTTTTAATTTGCCTAGTTTAGTAACTCTACCTTGTTTCTATACCTGATCTGACTTTTGCAACTTTCATTGGTTTTGCCCTGAAGTTTGTTATAATACAGAAGAATCTCCTGCACTCTTGTCTTCAAAGCCTGAATCTTTTCCTTAACATCATCATGACAGAACATTTTGCCTACCATTGATGCAGCAGGCATCTGCCAATAACTGCCAGTTCCTGACTGAATCTGCCTCCGGCACTGGACTAAGCCAATCTCTGGTCCCTTTTGGTGGTGATGAGGGTAGTGGTTCCTGCTCCAGGCAAACAATGCAACAACCAGCATAGAGCTCTCTCCAAAGCCTATTGTTCTAACCCTATTCCACACCAAGGTTTATGTAGCAGCCTGGTTCCTTTTTCAGGTCTATGCTCCTTGCTGAGGCTGCAATGGTGGCCCCCCAAGCGATGGTCCCTGCTGAGGCAGACATAAAGGCCTCCCAGACCCTGTTCCAATCCCAATACCATGCCACAGGCTCCGTCTCACACGTGGCTCCAGTTGTCCTATCCTGACAAGTCCAACTCGCCTGCTTCTGAACTTGTAGCTGTACAGGATATTTTTCCCACATGATCAGGAGCCCCAGGGGAGAGTGGTGGTTGGTGCTTCAGGAGCAGTGCCTTGGGGGTAGGTACGAGTCTTTACCTCAAGCTTCAGTGCTGAGCAAGCAGCATATGGCAACCAGTAGCATGGGTTCATTTCATATATGTTCTGCCCTGTTCTTTGTTCATGTACTTTGACATGACTTTTTTGATTAATATCCTGTCTCTGCCTATGTCATGTTATTTCTTGCTTCCCTATTGTTTCACAATTGAGTTTACCTGTTTTCTGTTTCATTTTTGATTTCTGTTCCTATTTAAACCCTTGTGTTTTGTCTTGATTGCAAAGTGAACATTCCTTCCACATTTGTCCTCAATGTCACCTAGCGCCCCATTCATTGATTTTAAGTTTCCAGTCCATAGCCCGTTTCCCTTTCTTTCCCTACCCTATGCATTTTAGGCTGTTACTGACAGGGTGCATGAAATTACAGTGCTTGAACTTGTTTTATCAAATCTACAGCATCACTACATTCCATTCTGTTTTTTCATACTTGAAAATCATTATGGGTTTATTTATCATTTGGCCCATCTGCAGGTTTTCATTAAGGAAGAAGACAAAAAAAAAGCTCTTCTGGCATGATTGGTGTTCTGGTATAAAGTTTGGCAAGTGTAAGACTTCAGGGATGTGGTAGATCACTGGTTAAGGTGGAGTACTACTGAGCAGAAGTGTATGCATTTGAATCCCAGGACCACTACTAGGCCCCTGAGCAAGGCCCTTAACTCTCAACTGCTCAGTGGTATAAAATGACAAAAAAAAAAAAAAAAAAAAAATTGCCCTGTATAAGGGCATCTGTCAAATGCAGTAAATTTAATGAAACTGATTTAAAGATGTGCAAACTTAATTTAATGAATACAAAGTATTAATTGTCAGTGACAACATATAGATTTTTAATAACAAACTAACAAACCATTTCAGTTGGTTCTACATTTATATTTACAGCATTTAGCAGACACCCTTATCCAGAGCGACTGACATTCATATCTCATTTTTTTATACAACTGTGTGTTAAGGGCCTTGCTCAGGGGCCCAGCAGGGATAGCTTGGTGGAGCGGGGATTCAAACTCACCACCTCCCAATTGGTAGATCAACACCTTAACCACAAGGCTACCACATTCCCAGTTCTAGCTTCTTATGAATCTGAATCCAAAACAACCCTGATGTGCTCTATATAAATGCAAGCAGTTACACTGTAGCTTAAAACAAATGTTAACAGCAGAATCTATTGATGCAGCAACGACATAAAGAGAAATGGAATAGTAACAAATTCCTGACTGTTAATAATTATGCTGTTATTGTTCTTTCAGCTGCTCACCGTTCAGCTGCTCACCGTTCATCATATCTGATTTGGCACATATTTTACACCGAATTCTCTTCCTGACATGACCGTCCCATTTATCCGGCTTGGGACCTACATTGAGACCTGAGAGACTGGATCGGTTTCCGCCCAGGAATCAAGTCCAGACTGCGGTGGTGAGAGTGTATGATCCGGCCACTGGACCACCAGTAGATACTTTTACAAATTACATACTATTTAACTGTAATAATCTGTAGCCATTTAGCCTGCAGTAAATATTTTGCCTAAATCCATGTGAAGAGGTTTTTAACGTTTAATTTTCATGCAATGCGTAACTGGTTTGGCTGATCAATAATAAAGCTAGGGCCTAAATCTTTTTTGCGATACTTTTATAAAGACCTCTAATTAAACATAGACACAAAGAAAATTAAGCGTGTTCATGTGGTGTTTGTAGCTTATAAATTTAGATTCCTCTGCTCATCTGTTGATAGCATGTCATGGCACATTTCTCTTAGAACTAAAAACACTGATAGACCACTAATAACTAATAACAATTATATTCAAATGGCTTTATTGTCCATTATTAAAAAAAAAAAAGCAGGGGGTTACATATGAATACATAGATATATACATACAAACACATGTAGTCACTTGCCATATTGTAACTACACCATGTCATGAAGTGCTTGGTAGGTGCTCTTAACCACCTGATAAGCAAATAAAAGAAAGAGAAATTATGAACAAAAGAGAATAAAATGTTCCTATGAAAACAGTAGATATCAAGAATCACATCTGAACATACAAAGGCATATACACTACTAACAATCCTATGAATTTTATGTACTGTCTGTTACAAGTGTAGAACCAGTTATTAGGACATGACAAAATTACTATAAAATAAACAAATTCAAACAACTTGGGACTGTGAATTAAAAACATTTGAATAAATACAAAGAAAAATGTTTATGAATGGATATTTAATTTGCTGTATAAACCCCAATTATTATACTATCTGGTCTTTCTAATATTTACACAGCATGTCATGCCAGTTATTCCTAGCATGCAAATTTTACCCCACTTGTGTTTCTTAATTTTAGTACAATAATAGACATTTATCCAGAGTTCTCTATAAACACTAGAAATTCAGTATGTAGTTCTCAAAATTGCAGTAATAAAAACAACCTGCTTGTGTATATATATATATATCAGAGAGAACTGAAATGAAATACCTAGGAAAACAAGCATACAACAATATGGAAAAGCATGAACCTACAGCACAAGAAGAAACTATACAGTTTGAATGTGTTCAGAAAACTGAATGACTAAGAATCACCTGCATTGCAGGAAATACTTTATAGTACACTTTACTCAATAACTGGACTTTGAAAGAGAATTTCAGATGGTGACTGAGATTGGAAAGAATCTAATGAAGTCCCATGGGTCTGTTGATGTTCTTCTAAAAGATGTAGAAATGCAAATGCTTTGTCGCACTCTGTGCATTCATAGACAACTTGCCCAACATGAGTTTCCTGGTGCTGTCTCAGTTGAGAAAGCAGGCTGAAAGATTTATAGCACATATCACATCTGTGGTCACCACTTACTTTGGTAAACTTTTGCAATTCAGGATGCTTCTGTTCATGCCTTGAAAGATCATATGGTGTTCTATATGATTTGTCACAAACTGAGCAGCGGTATGAATGGTCTGCATCATGGGTTTTATGGTGGGACAAAAGTGACTGTTGCGTTTTGAAGGAAAAGGAGCACAAATCACATTGATAACACCGCTCGTTGTGTATATGCTGATGCTGCGTAAGATTCTTCTTTTTGGCAAAGGTTTTTCCACAAACCAGACACTTGAAAGGACGCTCAAATTCATGCAACCTTTGATGGTCCTGTAAAGCGATGTTAGAAGGAAATCGTTTGTTGCACGTAGGACAATTATAAAAGTCCTCTCCAACATCAACCTCCTCCTCTTCCTCATTATTAGGGAGTACCTCAAATGAATTTTCAAAGCATCGCTTTTTATTAGTGGTTGACAAGGAGGAACATGAAAGATGTTTTTGGTGAACACAATAATGTTGGCGAAAGGCATCACTTCCAAGGAAGCTCTTTCCACATTCTGTGCACTCGTACTGTGTAGCTGCAGACAAATGGCTCTGTTCGTGTTTCTCAAGTTGTTGCTTAGTTGAAAATGTCTTATTACAAACATTGCACATATTTGCATGAACAGAAAGGTGATTTGCCAGCTCCAACACTTGAGAGAAACTCTCAGGACATATTGGGCATCTGTAAATTTTATCCAGAGTTGAATCATCTGTGTTCGAAATTTTCACCTTATCAATTTGAGATTTGGAAGGTTCTTCACCACCATGTATTTGCAAATGGGTCAGGAAGTGATGGCGGTGACTGAAGCTCATGTGACAGCTATTACACTGAAAGGACCGAGCTCCAGATAACTGATGAGTGAGCTGGTGTTTTTTAAGATGAGAACCATGCAAGAAATGTTTGTTGCAGTCTTTACATGAGTATGGACGTTCTTTTGCTGGACTACAGCCATGCTCAGACAGCTGCTCAGGATCTGGAAATCGCACCTGACAAATTTCACAGCAATACTTGTATTTCTGAACAGTACTTAATGAAGGGCTGATTGAACCTGGTGGAGATGTCTGCTTTGCTGGAGGGATTAAAGGAGGGAGCTCTTCCTCTGCCTCTGTGTGGATTTTCCGGTGCTCTGCTCGGCTTGACTTGCAGGAAAAGTTTTTGTGGCAAAGGTCACAGGGAAAATTTTCATCACGATGTGTGATCATGTGTTCTGTCAGCTGTGAAGATCGTGTGAAACTCAAATGACATTTTGTGCATCGATGGGGACGTTTTCTAACATGAGTGTGCTTATGCTTGCGCAATGCAAAGAGTGAAACAAAACCTTTACCGCACATTTGACACTGAAATTCAGATTTGTGACTACGCTGATGCTGCTGTAAATTTACAAGCTGAATAAAGCATTTGCCACATTCTTCACATTCATAGGGCTTTTCTCCAAGATGGCATCTTTGATGATCCTCAAGACTTTCTGACGTCAGGAATGTTTTACCACAGACATGACAAGGAAAATAAGGCGCAGAGTCAGAGTCATCATCGCTAACATCTTTATCATCTGCATCACTTCCATTCAATTCACTGTTGCTCAACTGATGTTCTGTGGTAGCACTTTTAAGTTCACCAAGGCTTTCTGAACACCCCTTATGTTTAGCCCTGCAGTGTTTCATATAAGACCTTCTGATAGTATAAACCTTATTACAGGGATGGCATGTAAATACCTTAGGAGTCAACCCATCTGGTTTCATAGTGGGCTTGACTGTTTTGAGTGGTTCATTAGCAGAGTGAGACAGCCTTTGATGAGTATTCAAGGATTTAGAAGTCCAAAACCTCAACTCACATGTTTCACAAACAAATGGCCGATTAGGGTCATGGCAAGATCTGTGTATGTCCAAATCAGAGGGATAGCGAAAGCTTCTAAAGCATTCTGGGCAGGTATTCTTAACTGCTTCCTGGTGTTGGGTTTTCACATGTCTTTGTAGCATGCCTGCTTGATCAAAGGTCTTACCACAAATGTGACAGCAGTGGCTTTTCCCTAATCTACGCTCCTGGTCTTCACGTCCATGAGCCTCAAGATGACTTATAAGCATAAGCCCATCTGTAAAACTTTGCTCACATTCAGAGCACTGATATTTGTGAACAATAGTATCGCCTTTGTCTATGTTTCCTGCATCCTGGTCTTTACATGAAAACTTTGTCTGGAGCACACCAGTTCCTGTTGTGTTGGAGCCTTCATTAAAGACTAGGACTTCATCAGGAGTACACTCTAATTCTGATGAAACTGCATCTTTTGTGACAGATTCATTTCTTGAGAAACCCTTACATTTTCTCCTGTGCTTCTCTTGTACATTTTTGCTCCAAAACCCCTTGTTGCATTTTTGGCAAGAAAGAGGGTATTTTGTTGTATGAGTGCGCATATGCATACCAAGCCCACCATTGGTTATAAACCTCATGTTGCATTGCTCACATGCAAATGGTCTCTCCCTTGCACAATCAGTATTTTCATGCCCATTGTTGGCATATATTTGACAGCTAGTCTGCAAGTTCTCAGCACAATTATCATCTACTGGTTCCTCCTTAATTGGCAAATTACTCGATAACATCTCATACTCAAGGATACCTGACTGCTGTGGTCCATCAGACCTGTGATTTGTTAAAATATGCTGCTGGAGCTGGGAGAACAACAAAAAGCGTTCATTGCAGCTGATGCAGGAAAACGCCTTGATTTTTGAAGGGCTGGAAATACTGCTTAAATTTACAGGGCAGTCTGGGGGTTTTAGAATGATGATACAGTTTTTGTGATGTATTTCAAGAGCTTCCTGAGTAAACAATCCCCCGCATTTGTCACAAAGCACTTTAGGACCTTGTCTTTTCCCACTGCATTTAGTCAAGTGACGTTTTAAATAGTCTCTTCTGATGAACCGTTCATCACAACTTCCACAACCAAATGGCTTTTCCCCTGTATGAAGACGAGTATGCAATTTTAATTGGGATTGGGTTTTAAAGCGTCGAGGACAGTACTCACAGGGGAACTTCCATTTATTGGTGTAATGCCCCTCTATACGTTGCATGAGTTTGGAGGTTTCTCTGCAAGGTTGCACTTGAGTATTTAACTCCGTTGACATTTTCACTGGGTCCAAGCAGTCTACTGAGGACATCCTGCAATTCACCCTGATGTTGTGTCTCTTCAGGCTGTCCTTAGAGGTAAAACCAGTACCACAACTTTTACACGAAAATGGTTTGAAAGTAGAATGTAGCATGGAAATATGTCTTGTCAAGTTGCTGTGGGCAGAAAATGTCTTTGAACAAGTGCCGCATTCAAACACATCACTTTTTGTCTGTTTCTTGTCTTGAAAGCCAGCATGATGAAGTGCATTCTGTTCAAGATTCATATCAAGATGTTTTTTGCCTCTACATCGTGTCTGGTGATATTTCAGATGATCATATCGAGAAAAACAATTTTCACATGTTTTACAACGATAGGGCTTGACTTCCGTGTGGGTAAGAATGTGCCGTCTGAGATTTCTAGGTTTGGTAAAAGTTTTCGTGCAAAAATTGCACTTCAACTGTTCACCATTTTCTCCTATGATTACTGTGCATTCCTTTAGACTGGGTGTACTCTGCACATCTGGTTTGTTTTTGGTTTCTTCAGATTCACTCAGGCTTGTCCCTTCATGTTGCCTCAACACACATAAGGCCTCATGCTGTTGACAGGAGCTCTTGTTGCTATATTTTTGATTACAGTGGTTACATGCAAATTTCTGTTTTCTCATATGAGAATGAAGATGTCTTAGTAAGTAAGACCTGTACTGGAACTGCTTAGAACAATGTGGGCATCGCTCCTTAAAATGATCCTTGATGTTCATCCCGATTTCTTTTGATATTCTACATGTTCTGTTTGTAACAACTAAATTAGTACTTTTGCATTCAGTCTTACATGACTTTCCAGACTGTTCACTATTGAATGCCTCTCCTGGGCTGGTTTCCTTGGCATTGCAACGTTTCCGATGTCCATAGATCTTATTCTTTTTGTAGTATATCCCACACTTCAAACATGGTACAAGATTGTTAGCCAAGTGAGCTTTTTCGTGCATTTTCAAATTACCGGACATGGCAAAAATATGTGGGCAGTATGAGCATGTAAATTTTTTTATAACTTTTCCTGACTTTGATACTGCGGTTACTTCACATTTCTGTTGTGTTTGAGCTGTGGTTGATGGAGAGAAAGGTTTTTCCTGTGGTCCCTTGCATTTCACTTCGTGAAATCTGAGAGCTTCCTTCCGGTGAAAATACATTCCACAGATCTTGCAGGGAAAAGGTTTTTCACCAGTGTGCAGACGGAAATGCCGAATCAGTGTAGCTCGACTTGTGAAATTATGTTTGCAAACTGGGCACTTGGAAACAGATGGTTTTGGAAGGTGAGTTAAACAGTGCTCACTCATTGCTTTAGAATCAACAAATGCCTTTTGACATATTCCACAATTAAAGGACTCCTTATTACTCCTTAATTCTTTCACATGTTCATCTGCAGACTTTTTGATTGGTGATTTTGGCATGGCTTCTTTCTTCGCATGACTTGCAACATGTCGGAGCAAGAAAACAGGAAACTTGAACTGCATTGGGCAATCAGGGCACTGAAGCATGCCCTTTTTTATGTGGGATTGTCTGTGTTTCAACAAATCTCCAATAGTGGGCACAATTTTTTTACAGACAGAGCACTGTATCCTTCGCTTGTGAACATTTTTGTGAGCTATTAAGTGTCCACGCCTTCCAAAGTTTTTTCCACACTCCAAGCAGTGGAAGGGTTTCTTTCCCACATGCATCTGCAAATGACTCTTCAATGAATCCCTTGAAGTGAAACTTTTATCACAGAAACTGCAAAGGATAGGGGGACTAGTGACCATATTGGAAGAATTTGAGCTTGAACACTCTTGGGCTTGAGGCCCTTCATTGTTAGTGTCTGGTTCTTTCACATCAGTAGGGCTCTCATGTTTTACCACTTGTACTGTAGAACGTTGAAGCAATGAGTGTTTCTTCATATGCCTATAAACTCCAGATTTATGTGCAAATGAAGCTGAGCACACTTTACATTTATAACTTGGCAAATTCTCTGTTGGCAACACTTGCTTTTCCTCTTTTTCTTCTTTGACATTTTCCTTGACCAGTTTCTCATTGCTTGTTATTCGCTGCAATTTATATTGCTCAAAGCATCTGTTTTTAATATGTCTATTCCGATTGGAAGCCATGGAAAATGTTTCATTGCACATAGGGCATTTATACCTGCTTCCCACTTTTCCTTTTCCTATTTGCATATATTCTTTCAAACACCGATGCCGCATGTGCCTGGTTCGGTTGTAGGAGTACCTAAAAATCTGTGGACAAGTCGGGCAAGCAAATTTACCAAGAAGTCTACCTGTAATAGATGGTCCAGTAATGCATTGCTTTGTGGCATTTCCAGAACACAGCTCTTTCTTATGTTTGTCAAGATTCCATGAATATTTAAACACCTTCTTACACTTATTACACTTAAAAGGCTTTGCACCTGCGTGTGATCTAAGGTGTACCTTCAGTTGTGCTCTGAGTTTGAACTTTTTTCCACAAACAGAACAGTCTATATTTTGTGGAGATGGCCTCTTCTTGTTTATGTCTACAAGTTTCACAAAACAACTGTGAATTGTAAAAGTCGGTTTTGCTGGATTTTTCTGGACTGTTTCTGAAACTTTTCTCTGTTCATTGGGTTCTAGTATCAAAGGAGTGCATTTGACTTTTCGTTTGTGTGCAATAAGTTTTTTTGCATTAGGGAAGTATAAGCCACAACAATCACACCTATGTGGTGTTACAGTTCTATGCCTTTGCTCATGATCTTGATGGTAAGACATTTTGATGAATGGTTTTTGGCAGTACTTACATAGGTATTTTGCATTAAACTTCTCTGCAAGTTGCTTGGTAGATGACAAAACTGCATCAGACAGCTGCATGTCTTTTTGATCACAAAAATGCTGTGCTGCCAATGTTCCAGTAGAAAAAAATGATCCACAGGTGAGGCAATACTGAAATGCATGCTTAAAATGTTCACAATGGTGGTGTTCAATAAGTTCATCCAAATTCTGCAAGTTTTTCTGGCACAGAGAACAAATGTACATTTTTCCATCTTTAGCATTACTGTTGGTTGTCTTTAAAAGAACAACAGGCTGTAGTTTTCTAATGAACTTCTTGGAGGACAACAAGGAAGGACTGTTTTCAATTCCGGTGTCATAAGTACTTTCAGTTCTGGCTAAGCACTTGATTTGCTTTTCCAAAATCTCACTTTGTTGTCCAGGATCCTGAGACACAGAAGTGGTACTGTAAGTTTTTTGTACAGGGGGGTCCAGTTGACCTTCATCTGCTGCCTCTTTTATATGACCTCTGGGTACAGATTCAGGTGTAGCTCTTGAAAGAACTGGGGGCTGTGTATGATTAACTTCACAGTTCTGGGAAGGCTGAGTCATACTCCCAGACAATGAAAAGTCTTCAGCATTCTCGTCTAATTTTGTATTGTCCAGACTGGTGAAACCAAAACATGACTGTAAGAATTCAAAACTGCTGCGTTCAATCTCTTCACTGTTCTTTGTACCGTCACTCGGTACGGTTTCATTATCATGAGCAGTGTTTTTAACATCATGTTTTAATTCATAGTCTGGAGTATTGTTTTTGACCTCACAAGTGGGGTTCCCTTTTAAGATGCATTCATTTTGTACACCTATATTTTCAGTGCTAATGATATTCTTCTCACAATCTTCTACAGTTTGCTGTGCACCATTGAATTCCAACACACAAATTGTACTTGTTTGAGTAGTGTCTTTGCAATTTTCACTACCTTCCGTAACGTCACAGTTTGTTGTCTGGAAAAGAAACCCTCCTTTAATTTGTTCCTCAGTTTTCAAAGGGGAACCATTAGCACCTTCTGTGGTCTTGAGATGTGAGCACTGAAATTCAAGATTTAAGAGCGCCCTTTCTTCTTGGTCAACACCGTACATTAAATTATCAAAACTGCCACTTTGTCTTTCACCCTCTGTCTCAGAAGCTCTACACACATAATCTTGTTTTTCTGTAGCATCATCAGTTGCTGCCTCTATTTCCAAATCATTTTTATCCCTAGAATTCTCTGCATCTGGATACTCAGAAGACTGGTCAGGGTTTTTTTCCAAAACATTCAAAAGGTGTCCAAAATCTGCATCAGAACAGCTGCTAATATCCGAGTAATCCTCAAGACAAGATACAGTCAATAAAGCAGGATCTAGTGCTGACCCATACAAAGGTTTATCAAACACAAGTGGTTCATTTTTAGAAAAAGTGATTTGTTCTGGCATAATATGGTTTTCCCCATCATGGCTTCTTTCTTGATTTGTGTCTTGCACAGAATTTGCTACTGAATTCATACAGTTCAAATCTGATGAAGGAATTACTACAGAATCCATCATACTTGAAAGGTCATCATCTTCAGTAAAATGATCCATGTGTCCAAATCGGTCATCTGATTTGCTCATAACCTTTCACTCAGATGAATTCTGAATCCTTGACCTGCCCATGAGTCAATGAATTACATCTGCAGTCAGGAGACTCTGCAAGATAATTGACTTATATATTATTAAAATATTACATCTCTTATGGTAAAAAAAAAAAAGAATTAGTAAATGAACACTGTACTCACTGAACATGCAGAGAACATCAGTGGAAGGGCCGCAATTCACCAGTATGAAGAACTGCACAAAGGGGGGAAAATAGTATAATAAATCCAAAAACAAAGACATCCAGGATATTGGATAAAGTGAAGTGGCCTTTAACAAAAAAAAAAAAATATAAAAATTCACAATTTTCACAAGCAAAATATATTTATTTTGCACATACATCAACCATAAGTTCAAGCATTTTAAAAATCTAGTTATCCATTTTTAGTCATGCATACAGACATGCATTGTACACAATACTCTCAGCATTTGTACCACACAAAACTAAGCAAAAAATCCTAAAGTGCTATAAAGAGTGATTTTAATATTGTACAATGTAGAAGTTAATCATATCTTAAAAATAAACAAATAGACGTATCAAGTCTCCCAAAAACTTTTGCCTACATAAACAATGGTGTCAGAAACTGGGGACATTTCAGTTTCCAAGCAACTGAAGAGCTCTTCTTTAAATATTATATGATGTGGTTGTTGTGTTGGTTGAAAGTAAAGAAAAAAATGGACACCAGACCCTGGTTCCCCTAAAAACACTAATCTAGACAGTCTAACTTATGAGGTTTGCAATGCTCAACATAGCCTCACAGGGAGGATTGCAGAGCTCAATTGCATGCACATTTATTAAAGGCACAATTGTAAAGCAAGTGGAGAGGACTATCTTGAAGACTGTGAGCAGTTGATGGTGTGACTGACACCATGTCATAAAACACATTGTTCTGTGAGGGTTTGCTACAGGACATCTTGAGCAGGCCTCAGCTCACCTTTTGCTCTGTGGCTTTAAAAGGCACTAAAGTCAGAAGCATACCCAATTTACAAAATCACATCACATGAGGCGTTCTCTGGATTTTCTACTGCTAGTACGGGAGCAGCTGCTCTAATTGGCTGATACTGACCTCTCTAAAGAAGCCAACATAATTCAGTTCTGATAGTGTTGCTTCTGGGCCAGGATACTGAAAAATAAAATCACATCCAAGAACAGTGGTTGGCACAGAATATGTGAATCCGAGCAGAGGAACCTGCATTAAGAACCTTGGTCCCTCTTAGGCCTGCTGCCAAAGAATGGATTTTCTGATGACCAATGGCATCTCGTGTAACAAGTGATCAGTACATTGCTATTTCTGGTCTACTGGCTGCTATGTTCTGCCAACAAGGAACAGTTGCTTTGGACATTTACCCTCTGCTCATTGTGGCCCTCAGACTGTTGAACTCATTAGGTAAAAGCAATAAACACATACACTATTGCTAAACATTTTGGGTGTTCACGTGCATGGTGTATAGAATAAATCAACTAGGCATGAAGGCTGCTTATACAAACATCTATCAAAGAATGGAGCTGCTCTCTGGATCTCAGCGAATTCAATCATGGTACCATGATAGGTTACCACTTGTGCAAAAGTCCATTCATGGAAAAAAAAAATAATGTGTAGAAAAAAACAACTAAATATTCCACAGTCAACTGATAATGGTATTATAATGAACTTGAAGCAATTAGGAACAATAGCAACTCAGCCATGAGGTGGTAAGCCACGTAAAAATCACAGAACGGGGTTAGCGCATGCTGAGGCACACAGTGCGTAGAAGTCACCTTCAAGTGGCCTTCATAGAATCTTGACAACACTGTATTGAGAGCTTCACTGAGCAGCTGCATCCAAGCCTTATATTAAGTGCAATGCAAAGCGTCCAATGCAGTGGTGTAAGCATGTCACCACTGGACTGGAATCATGTAAGCATGTCACCACTGGAGAAGTTGATATGTGTTCTATGGATGAATCACATCCCTGTCTGGCAATCCGATGCACAATTCTGTCGGTTCTCAGGAGAACGATACTTGCCTGACTGTACTGTACCAAGTGTAAAGTTTGGTGGAGGAGAGATTTTGATGTTGGGTTGTTTTTCCAGGGGTTGGCCTTGGCCCCTTGGTTCCTTTTCCAACATGACTGCACACCAGTGCAGAAAACAAGGTCCATGAAGACATGGATAGCAAGGTTGGTGTAGAGGAATTTGACTGACCTGCAGAGTCCTGACCTGAACTCCTTTGGGATGAATTGGGAGACTGCAAGCCAGGCCTTCTTGTCCAAAATTAGTGCCTGACCTCACAAATGCACTTCTAGAGGAATGGTCAAAAATTCCATAAACACACTCCTAATCCTTGTATAAAGCTATCCCAAAAGAGTTGAAGAGAAAAGGCACATGTCCCAAAAACTTTTGGCAATATAGTGTACTTCCCTTTCAGGCTAGGATTCAGTTGGGTGCAACAAGGTACTTGGACCATGTAGTACCAGTTGAAAATCAGAGAATATCATAGCACATGTACTATCAATATTTCAAAAGTGGGTTTGATGTACTTCTGGGCAGTTTTTAAATACACTCAGCACTAAATTGCTAGACAATGAGTCTACTAATGCACTGTCATGGGAACATACACATCCAGTAGATGGGATCACAGCAGAAGAGGTACCCCAGTGCTGGGACTGGCCAGGCAGAGGTGAACATTATTGTTTATATCAAGTGAAGTCTGGATATGGTGATCTCTACCCGAGATGGACAGCCTTTTGAGACAGGTTGACCTAGCCCTGAAATTCTAGCATTCTAGCAACATACTGCTGATTCTTCCCAATCCATTTAAGATTAAGTAACTTGGGTACATAATCCTATTTATGGCCCCTGTGATGGAGAGCAAGAACTTGCACATCTGCTGCTTTCACTGCTTACTGAATCACTCTGACATGTTCCTGTTGGCCATGTATACCCTGTGGCAGTCGGGGTGTGATCAAGTACCAGTTTGTGAATGGAGGGTTGAGCTGAGGGAAGTGAATGGTAAGAATCTGATCTGTGGCATTGAACTCCGGCAGAGAAGAAAGAGGAAGGCCTGCCTGCTCATAAAAATTCCACAATGTGGCCGCCATCTACTGGACCAACTCTCCTAGTGAGGCTACACAATGCCACTGGACACATTTTGCCATTCTCTCTGTTAAAATGTTGGAGGTGGCACCCCTCTCTCCTGCCAACAGCCTCCTCCAGCTGGTGATTCGGAGGGGTCTTTGAATGGAAATGGGCATCACAGAATGGCAGAAATCGGAAGTGCTGACAGTGCTGTTCTGGGGTGTGCCAAAATGATGTAAATGTAAGCTGGGTTTCCCAGGTTAACAGTAGCAGCAGGTAGACTGCACTCTCTGATTCTGGCCAGCCACACATACCTTTAGCAACCCACCTTTAAGTGTTGTTTGTGAAAGCACATCTTGCTAAGCATGATGTGGAGTGTAGCCTCCAAGAATGCTGCTCAAACTTCTACATTTGACCACCTAGTCAAACCAGTTCCTCCAATACGCTTAGAGCAGGGTCAGGAAGCGCTGGATCCTGCTCTGTTTGCAACTCCAGCATCGCATGATGTTGCATTTTGTCTATTCCATCCAGGGTCTTGACAATTTTGAGTAGTGGTGAGAACTCCATGACCAGTTCAACTCTATCTGGAGCTTTTAGGAAGCGGAAACTGGAGGCAGGCGTGGAGTAACTCAAAGTCTGCTTTAATTCTTTACTTTCACGTTCCAGCATTTCTATTTAACATACACAAGCAAACTTAAACATACAGCTCTTTGTGCTTTGCTTTCTCTCCTCAGCTCATCCCTCCTTTTATCCCTTCCACAACTCAGTGCAACAGAGTGCAGTCCAATTCAGCAGAGGTATGTTGATCCTAACCACTTACTTCCCTTTTACAATGTTAGTAACGATGTTCATGTTTTTAGGTCAACCTTGTGTAGGACTGTCAATTCAGTGAGTAAAAACAAAAAACTATGTTTTTAAGCATTGTTGGGTGCAGGAGAAAAACAGATCCATTCGTTCATCATGGCAACACAGGCACCATGGTAGAGAAGGTCAGGATTTCTCTCAAGCACCTTCATCTCCGTTTCTTTGTAAGAGTCCCAAAATAGCTAAGAAGAGCAAAGGTTACATTCAGTCCAAGTCCCAGCTGGACCGCATGGCTGTAAGGAAGGTAGGATTGTGAGGGGATTGCCTTCCTGTTTTGGGATTTCCACAGGAAGGAACACCATAGGTGCTTAGAGATAGATATTTGTTCAAATACACCAAGCAACTAATGCAAATGCTGGCTGTAGCTTAACCCTACCTAACTGGAGTGTTCACTGAGTTGTCCAACTCACAATGGACCACAAGTCTGCATGCATGAACTCAAACACTACCCAGACCCACCTTCAAGACTTCTCTTACCCCAGCATCATGAAAGAAGAGACCATCACTGCCTGTAGCTCCACAGAGCTTAGAAAACACAGACCTTCCAATCATACATTTCCTAGGCAAGTAAGGACAGCAAATGGCAGCAAAAGCAGTGAGTACTGGCATATTTGCCAACTGCAGTCTAAAGTGAGATGAAAGGCAGCCTAGGCAGGTCTGCTGAGACTGCAGAGAACTAAGGCTTTCCATGCAAAGTGCCCAAGGATGGAAGGGAGTCAGGGGCCCCAGAGCTCCACTGCCCTTACCTAATCTTGGGCATTATGTGGTGTGTCTGCTAGCAATCAAAGAAAGATACATCAGACAGTAGGCCTGCCTACTGCCTAGGGCAGTGTCCTAGGCAGTTGTTGATCCACTATTGCCTGATTCAAGATGAGGCTCTGGAAATTTGAATGTGAGGTGAAAGATGTTTGAGTTTCAGGCCCCTAGAAATTTCTCTCAAACAGAAGACTGTGATTGACACCAATATCAATATGCTAACTCATTTTAGAGATACAAGTTCATGTGCATTTTTAAATAATAGGCATTTTTTTCTTCAAATCATAAATCTTCACGGACAGTTGTTTTAAAAGGTTTCTTTACAACTGAATAAAGTATTATTAGATACAAAAATAATAAAACCAAATAATCATTTGTGATGGGCCTAATCACATGTGTAGTAGTTTATTAAAATTTGCTACATGGGTTGCATCATGACACCAAACATTTTACTTTAATACCAATACAGTAGTGTGAAGCAACTTGTTGCAAGTAAAGCAAGAAGAACTTAAGCCTCTTACAGCTTGAGCTGAAGTCAAATTTGGCAGGGATCTCACCAGGTGCAAGAATGCGTAATGTGAATGCATCATTTGCATACAATACCTGTAGTATGCATATCCGTACAACATAGAACCCAAGCAAGCAATTTAAGTCTTGTAAATGACTGTGCACTCATGCATTAGTCTGCAGTCAAGCATGACACCAAACACCTCTACACACCACTCTACAAAGAGCATCTCCTCTTCCTGGTCTTTGTATCAAGGTCTATCTGGCAAATGCTCATGCAATCAAATGCTACTTGTTTCTATTTTTACTGTCTCAAATAATTAAAAACATTTTTATTAGAAAGGAGGTTACTGCAGAAATAAATCTTTTTGACCTTGACCATGTTTGAACTAATTTCAAAATCTAATTAGTTAATCTGAATACAAGAAGTGCAGAACCTCACTCTTATTAAAAATCAAAACAGAAAATTCAGAAGCAAAAATTAGACAATCAAAAGAACAGACTAGTGATACGCACCCATTCAGTAGGTTTTTGTGGTTCCACAATGAAGAAAAGCACTGGTAAAGTTCTTATATGATGATGCATGAGGTCTGATGGTATGGGAGAACTGTACTTCATTTTAAGGAACAACCATCTCTCCTCAGACATCCTGGTGAACTTCTACCGTTGCACCATCGAGAGCATCCTGACCAGCTGTATTACTGT
>JAOTRN010000046.1:25769543-25780022 GCA_028566695.1 Bagroides melapterus
ACTGACACATGTAACAGGTTTTACAGGACACATTCTCGTATTCAGGTTCTGTCAACATCACTAAATTTTGACTCGTGTACACGAGTCTTTGTGAATCCTGGTTTCTTAATGTGCAATAATATTTGTTGTTATAGAGATGAAGGGACTATGATAAAGATATTTTCAGCAATGTAAAACTCAAGATAGATTTTCTCTGCCCCGATTCAGGATAAGACCGATGAGCAAACCGACGGACAAACCTAGAGAAATAACAAAGATGAATAATGACAGTGAAAGGATTGAATATAAAAACAGAGCATTCAAATCTTAAAAAGAGATTTAGGTCCCATGTTGTTTATGTCTAGATATTCTCAGCTTTAAAGTTAATTTTAATCAGTTGGTAAATGCTTATATCCAAAACAATATTGGAGCAGTTAATGTGGTCATTACACAGAAGTAAAACAAATATTAATTTCATAAGCATTTTTACGTTGTGGAAAGTCTTGGTAGAGACCGGAATATCTCAGCCTTTTCAAGCTCCTGTTAACCAGACACTTCAAATCTCAGGATTTGGTTTTCCCCAGCCTTGTTGGACAACTAGATATCCTGACTGTTACCCAAGATGTGTGCAGTCAATAAACTTTATAGCTGTTATGAATGCATGGTTGTCAAAGAGGTCAGAGTATGTATCACTTAAAACCGATGTACTGTTTTACTCTGCAGTAGGCCATTGTGTTCCGCTTTTTTCATTTTAAAGTGCCGCCCTGCTACTTAAGTACTCTTCCACTAGAGGTTGCCCTTTACACAAATCTTCATTTACCAGCTTGTAGCGGTGTCTTTTTTTTCTATCCGTCAAAAACACCTGATAGTTACATTCTTTACGGTTTTATAATGAGGAAGAATTAGGCTATAAAGTTTTTTTACTATACACATTTTATTAAAATTTTTGAGATAAGACAAGCAATTAAAGAAATTGGCGTTCTTAATTGAATGCCAGTTATGAATTAACTTAGTAATTTAGTGAATCGTTTTCTAAGTTTTAATTTTTTTTTATTATGCTTTTATTTAATTGTAGATCAATGTCGATCTATCCTGCCTCATGACTAGTCTTCCTGAATATTTCATCCGAGTCTACCCCGATCCTGACCAGGATAAAGAATTTACAAATTAATTTAAATAATTTTTTTCTGTTGTGTAGACAGCCCTTGTAACGGCAAATAGCCGAATTCTTTATACGAATACCGAATGGTTTATTGTTTCAATTTTAAAGTACCCTAGATTTTTATATTTTGTGTTGACTGACGTTGTACATCTATTTTGTAATTTTTGGTCATTTTCTAAGCAGCATTGCAGATTTAAAGTGAATCCCTAATGGCACGTAAGCCCCCTAGGTAGACTAATACATGAAATCTTACGTAGGGCTCTTTTATGTCCAATAGAGAGCCGTTAGGAATTCAGCCAATGACAGAGTGTAGTGCGCAAGGGGAGCTCAGGTGGGCGCGAGGTTTGCGTTACAGTGTATGTGCGTCTCGCGGAACGTAGTTGTGTGTTACTCACGGCAAGTCGTGTCCGTCTCCTCTGTGTCATGTCTCCCCGAGTTGGACACGCGAATGCGCTCGAATGGGTGAAAGGGGGACGGGACGGTGGTGACTGAAGAGTGGGGGAGGCACTACCGTTTCGTGCTCGTGTGTGTTTATTTGTTTGTTTTCGGGGGGCGCCGTAATGGAAATGAGCGTGCGTAACTCGCACTCTGACGGCAAAGTGGACGGCCTCGGAAGCCGCAACGGCGATACGACTGACATCACGGTGTCACTCTCGCACCCAGGCAAGCGGATGAGCCCAATCGAGGGCGGCAGTTTGTACCGACTCAGAGACCGAAAGTTCCTTCTCGAGGACAAGCGGCGCCTTTGCGCGTGCGCGCTCGGAGCCGCTCTCCTCGGCATTCTGCTCATGATTCTTCACGCCGAGCTTTGTCCCGCCGTTTACCTGCCGGTGAGTGACCGGCAAGCGGGGATCGGGGGCGACTGGGGTTGGCAATAGCCTGTTTAAAGTCTCAGCCTAACACAAACAAGGCGATTTATTAACGTTATTTAACTGTTTCTTCTAATCTTGTTTTTTTTTTTTTTTTTAGAATTTGCTTGCTCCCGTATTCCTGCAAATGATCACTATTGTTATAATCCTATATACCGGATGCTGTTATACTTAAATACGTATATTTAACTATATTTTTGTTGGAAGGAGGAAGTGACTACAGGGGAGAGACATTTTCATCAGTGTAAAACTCCAGATGTACTTTTCTCTCCAGCTGATTTTGGATGGGACTGACGAGGAGCAGACTTTATTATAGCGCAAACACAAAGATTAGTGATGTCAGTGACAATATTGAATACTGTAGTACACAGTTCTAATGTTAAAACCTGAGCTGTTATAAAAGACAAAGCCAAAACCCGTCTTGCAGTGGAGGTTCAGCAATACTGCCAGGTAGAAGGTAGAGCAGTGCATCAACATTAATTACAGCCATTCCATATTAATCTTGAAGTTCTCATTCACAAGTCTCTACCTTTCAGATTATATCTAAAAAAAAACGGTGATTTTAAAAAAGTGTTCCTGTTTGACAGATATAAGCCAGGGTTCCTCACCTTTCAAGATGTTTTGCAGTTGCGGGCAGCAAATTTACTGTCCCACGTAGCTGAGTTATTCCTGCTGTTGTAATTATTTCACCTATGGGAATGGAAACAAGCACTAAAAGGGGCTCATATAGCCAGGAGTCTCTGTGCCGCATAATGGCTCCATGAGCAATTTACTGGAAGGAGCAATGGACACAAACCTTAATGACAGGGTTGCCAGATTAATTAAATAATCTACTTCCATGGCTGCCAGTTTCATAGCAAATCATCAAGATCAGGCCTACTGTATTTTCAATGAAAAAAGGAATACAAAAAAAAGACAGTGTTTCAAAAAATATTGCAAAGTTTGGGAGAGGTAATGTGGTTTATGAAGTGGATAAAATCCATACAGAAAAAATGCATGTGGTTTACATGTCATGCTTCTCAAATGCTTTTGTGGAAAATTCTACTTTTTTCAATTCTCAAGTATTTAATTAGCTTTTAGTGTTTTTCAAGAGTCTGATGTACTGGAAATGTTGCTAAAATATATAACTCTGTTTCAAGAAATTACCTCAGAAATAATGTAGTTACATGGAAATGTCCTCAAAACAAGCTGATATGTTGTGGACTGTATGTTGTGATTGAATTTTGTTTGATGTCTTTATTAGTGTCCTAGATCCTTTCCGAGATCTAAAGAGAAAAGAGTTGATCTGGCAGGTGTAGGTCTACTAATTTGTTTATCTCTACATAATATTAGCCTGAAATATTGCTATATTAATTTGGTCAGTGCTTATATCTTAAGCCGAATCAAAGGTTTTTTAACCGTATTGCACACATAGACTAATCCTCTGGCTAAAGTGGCAATCCACCAAGCAGGGACTAAGTCAGGAAACCAGATATCCTGAGTGCTACCGAACGTGTGCGCAGCCTGTAAACTTTGTCCTTCAGTACGCTTGGCCAGAAGTCAATAAAGATTCACAGACTAATGTTTTGCATTCTCTCTGTTTTAACTAACATGGAAACAAATACCACATTTTAATCGTTGTAATAATTATTGATTTGTGGTATTAAAAACAAAAACATTACAAACATTGTGGACACCGAGGTCTGGTCCAAAATGAGCCATTTTAAATTATTGCTTGGATGAGCAATGATTGTAGGTTTTATATGATATATGATTATTGCAACCAAAGCAAAAATTCAAAAAGGTTGGTATTTAATTTATTATAGATTTATTTTATCCAAAGTGGTACAGAACACAATACAGGCTTAGAGCTACTGCAATTACTGCAAACATTCTCCACACTCTTACACCAACTAATTAACTAGATAAACACAACTGCAACTACATTTACACACACTTTCAGAGGAGATTTGGGCTTCTGTATTGGCATGTAGGTCCTTTTAGAAAAACTTGTTGAAAAATGAGAGAATCTGCAGCTCCGTGTTCGTTTTGCTGTTTGTGGTTGCTATTGCTTTAAGTTTTGAACCTGGACTTTTTCGGTGTATGCCTCTGCTCATGAATTCATGGTTTACTTGAGCTTGACAGGTCGGGTTTTAATATCGCTCTCACATTACAAACAGTTCGACATTCTCATATGCTCAACAGATATATTTTCCTAAGATCTTGATTATCATAAGCTAATCAGTTTTTCCAGTCATGATAATATTTTTTTTGTTTTTTATACAACCATCTTGCATCTGTGATTAGATCATGCAAGGTTTCATAGCTCAAGTATCCGTTTAGACGGTAAGCCCATCGTTGGACTGCGATGACATAGCTTAGAAGAATTTTCTCCTGAACAAAAAAAAAAAAAAAGATTTATGCAGGAAATATATAAAAAGTTTCAGTATCAAAGTTTTCCACATTCAATCTCCACCCTTTATGACAGACCGCACACGATCGTATCACATCTTTTCCACATCATTTAATGTAGAATTAGGGCTTGTTTGAATAACGTATTTGAGGGTTGACCTTCACATGCTGATTTTTCAGGTGTTGTCCTCTCCACCACATACCATGCTAATTGGAGCAACTGAAGCAGCCCCTTGTTCTCCTGGAAACCCATTTATGCGGGAAAACTGACTATTTATGGTTGTTTTTCCACATTTCACCTCCCCCTTTTGCACTCCTTCAACCGCCTGCGGACATATTGCATCTTTCCACATCATTTACTGTATAATTGGCACTCGGCTGAATAATGAGATTTGTGGAATGACCTTCAGTGAGTCGGCACAGAATTTCAGGTCTGATTTTCACCACGAAAACATCCCGATCTTGACGTCGGTGTGGCACCCATTAAAATTTGTGTACGTTTATTATTTAAACTAAGATATCAGTATCAAAACTCAAGTGCTTCAGTTTTAACTCACAGGGTCTTTAACGGCAGATGCTCCACAAAAATGGAGCGCGTGTAATTGTCGATCTGATGATATTCATTAAGACTTTACAGGGTATCATGGACATTATCAACAATTCCGTGACACAGAGAACTGTCCTCAGTCAGCAATTTGCATGAGCGTAATATGTAATAAAATAAGATGGAAAGTTAGCCGACTTCTATAGCTCACAGTTACGGGTTCAGCGTCAACCAGACACTTCATTTAAATATCTATGTCTACGAAGGCCAGACATTTGGAGCACACCCAGGTTGATAATGCAAGCTGATAAGTTATCTGTCTGTCTGTAACTAATACACAGAAACCCTTTGTCAACCCTCAGGTGAAATTTTATTCACAGTTCAGAACAGACTTCATGATTTGTTCTATTTTTAGCATGGAAGCGTATATTAAAAGCTTAGGTGTGTAGCGATGATACAGCAGTAATAAGTTCTAGTGCTAAAGATCGAGGGATAACAAAACGTCTGCATCATTGTGCTAGATTTCCGTTTCTGCATTTATGTTAAACAGCATGAGCATCCTCCATGCAAATGTTTAGTTTAAAAGTACCAAAATAGGAACCCAACAAATTCATTTGAATAGAAACCTGAACAAAACCAGAAAATCTTGCAGCGACATCATATTAAAATCTCAAAGTCGATGTGTTTACAACGGCATTAGTCTACACCATCTTATTGTTCTCTAATAAACCCAGACACAAACAAATGATGGGAAAGCAATTCAGGCTGCTATTGCATCATGCAAGCACCAACACCTTGAAGATTTTCCTAATTGTTCTGTATTCTGTCTGGGATCAATGTCCAGCTCCGTAAACTGTTAAACCAATCCATTAAAACTTCCGTTTACATCACTGCCCGATCGTTAGTAAGCCGTAACGACGATCTCATAGCCGTTTATCACAGTAACACGGTCATACTGTAATAGTGAAAGAATGGAAAAAAGTTTTCCTGTTGACTAAATTTGCTTTCTAGGTGGAAAAAAAGCTTCTTTAAAATTAGACACTTAACGTTTTTGTTTGTCATTTATGCTGTTTGTTCTAATCCATTTTTTTTTTAATTTGTTATCTTAAATTATGATATTAGTACTAACACTATTATGCTAACTTATGCTAACTCAAATCTTTATCAGTAATCTGTGTGTTTAGCATGAAGCTAAAGTGTAACATGTGTGTAAACCATGTTAACATGAGCCTCTTTTGCATTTAAGCCTATAGTCTGTGGATTCTCGTTAACCTCCAATGGTATCGGTTGAACATTAGCCATATATTTAACAGCACTTAAAATGTTATGTAGCTGGGGATTCGAGGATGTTATGCAAAATTTATTTTGCTGAGGTAACACGTAGACTTTAGGATTTTATTCTTTCTCATTTAAACTTTTAGTTGGTGGCAAATCAAATGGCAAAAAAATTAACCCTGAATTGTCTTGCACTAGTTGGAACATGTTGTTGCAACCCAAACGTTCAAATATATTTAACGTGCCCCTGGGACCATGGTGTAAAGAAGAGACGCTAATAGACATAGAAGTTTACGATGTAAACATTGACACCGAGATCGACACATAAATCCGGCACACTACAAATCTGAGCATGTACTATGTTACGTGTATGGCCACCAGTATGTAGAAACACTAACATCACACTCTTACGTGCTCTATGATCCTCCCGTTCCAGACCGAGTCTCCTCTTACTGTTAAAATTAACCTCCAGTATTCAGGGAAGACTTTCCTTTAGATGGGAATTTGTGTTCATTAAGGAGGTCAGGCAGTGATATCAGGCAATGAAGCCTGAGGTCCATTTGTTGTTCTTATTTATCCTAAAGGTGATCCATGGGGTTCACTCGAGGTCTTCAAAATCAACTTTGGCCAAACTCTTCCAACTTTGTAGCAACAGTTTTCGGAAACGGTGTCCACAAACCTTTGGTCTTACACGGTGTATGAATAAAGCAACATATAAAGAGAGGTATAGTAGCAGGTAATTTAAAGTTTAGAGTCCATTTAAAGTTGAATGGAAATTTATAGGCAAGAAATCTTAAATAATTAAGGTATGTTTTTGTGTTTTACAACAAAAAAGAAAGAAAGAAACTCTGGAAAAGTAAAGCTGCATTATCAAAGCACACATGTAAAGCATATACCATGGGCTTTAGCCAAAAGAAACAAGCGCATTAGGGAAATTTTAATTGAGACAAATTTCACAACTAATGGCTAATTTTAGGCTTGTTCCCTGTTGTAATATATTAGCAGTGTTTTTTAAAGGGTACATTAAGTCCACTAGATCATTATAACAATGTCCGTCGTGTCACCCAATCATTCAAACCTTCCATCTCCTGAGAATTAATGATGCTTTTCTGATTGCAGAACGCAGGCAAGTTTTCCAGGAATTTCCCTTCCACTGGTCAGCTATGGCTGCTTTAACGGGTGCAAACGGGCTTGAAGCTAATAATACATCATATAAGTTAATGACAAGCCAACCCAGGAAAGAATGCAAAAAAAAGTCACCAGGGTGACACCATGACAGCCGTGACATCAGTAAACAGAACTGTACACACATTACACATAAACAGGTGCTTAAAGCTCATTTAAGTTTAGGTTAGACGAAAATGTTCTCCGTAACAGAACCATAATTCATCGATCCTTTTAGATTCCATCAATACACAATCAGGCTTTATTTACAGTATATACTGAAAAGCTGCCAAGAAATAGCTTGCTGTTTATTTCATTAATTGGTTAGCAATTAGCTTATTCCAAATCTAAATGACTTTTGTTTCACTTTTTAATGTTAATCCATGATTGAAGGTTAATGAGTAATTTTCAATTCTTTTAAACTAATTCAAAAAAAGCACCAGTACCAGTTTGTAGAGCCCGGTATGCCTTTGGAACTACGATGTCCGTATCTTTACCTGAAGTGTTAGAACTGGTGTTTTGTAATTGTAAACATTGTTTTATTAAACAACCACTTCAACAAAAAAAATCCTGCAAACATCCGTTACTGTGACGAAGAGCGTCTGTTTGTTTTTGCATTCTGCATCCTTTGGAATCACAGTCTGCAGGATGTGCAGTCAAATACAGGGCCGGTTTTATGAACTCTTTATTTGCTGGCTGGTAAATGTGTACTTCTGCTAGTCTAGAAAGAATCCAGGTAAGAAAGAAAGATTTTGTTTAATTTCACAAGGCTTAGGCAGGGCAGTTGGGTTGCAGTGCTGTTCGGAGGAAGTTCACCGTGGTGAGAACGACATCTTATATCAACACAGAGCAGGCATTGACTTGGTAAAGCTTATTTACTGTCTCCTCTATTCAGGAGGCTGTGACTACTGCAATGAACAAGTCGTCAATTTAAGCGACATAAACGTGGAAGGGATTGTTCGCTCTCTACATGTTGCTGATTGCACCCGGTCCTAGCTCGGGTTCATGCGCCTGCCTGGGTGCACTAGTTATATTTGAGGTGCTGTCCAGCATGCCTCTTGGGTTCACTGGCCATAGTGCCATATCTGTCATTTTGTGGTATGTATATTAGTCATTAAATGTTGTGCTATTAAGGTACAAATGCTGGATAAGAAGTTCAAGTCCAGGTGATTATGCTAGCAAGTTTGTTTTAAAGCATCTTTCTTTTTAATCCGTTATAATTCAATTCAATTTTATTTGTATATCGCTTTTAACAAAGGACATTGTCTCAAAGCAGCTTTACAGAGCAAGAACATAAGAGTTTTAATATTGTACAAGGGAATACAAAAATGACAAAAATTCAAGATCACTAGACGTCTGTTTAAGTGTGTTTGTATTTATCCCAACTGAGCAAGCCTGAGGTGACTGAGGTGATATTTGTTCTGTTATAATATATGAATCGAGACATATTTTTTACCCCTTTCTTAAACAATTGTTTTTAAATGATTTAAAAAGTTTGAATATCTGAAGACTCACATCATGACTCCCTCTTCTGTGCTTTTTCCTCAGGGCTCCATCTATGCCCTTTGCATAAACTGTCTCATCAGCTTCTCCACTGGCTGTCTGCTCATCCTGATCATCGCCTTCCATTATAAAGACATCCGGGTGAGTGCTTCCATTTCAATAAGACTCCCGGGAGAGATCTACACTATTTACATACATTTTAGCCATATTTGAAGATTTGAAGATTTTCATTACCAGTTACAAAGATTTCTATTCGTTAGAGAATGGTGTGACTTCTTAAACATACACCAAGATTCATGTTGGACATTCAGTTGAAAGGGTGCTAGGATATACAATATTTAAGGGACTGTATACCCGTTCAGGCATTTCAAGTTTGTTGCTCATGAATATCGGTGCACATGAATTAATGCTAGCTGTTGATCTCACATTTGTGCCTTTGATGACATGACTGTTTTATTTTTGTCAGTGGTGTAATCGTAGTCAGTGTACATAGCAGTTCAGTGGTAAACGATATCAGGATACTTCACACCGTCTCAGAAAGTCAGTCACTGACTCGCTCTTCTGCCTTCGCTATTTGAGTCGCAGGGGTTACTAGGAGAAACCGTGGACTTTTTTCAGCATTTCCATTACAACATTTTGTTAGCGCTTGTTGTTTAAATTAGAAATCGGGCTGTGAAAATATTTCGTGTTGTTTAAGGGTGACAGATAAAATGAATCAGTACGCTGCAGCCGCTATAGAGCTCCACAAAAACATACCTTACCAATTAAAGCAGAAGAAGGAGAAACTTATTGTGAAAAGAAAAAGGAAATTGTATTTTGTAAATGAATTTGGACTGACCACAACATTTGATTACTTTGTTTTATTTCTTTATTAAACTACAAATTAAATGACAATGAATTAAAATACAGTAAAGAGGTAAGTGGTTAGCAGAAGGAACCACACCTTGAACCTTAAGCCTTTGTCTTGAAACCATTTTGGGATGATTTATTACCCATTCATGTCAAGATTACAAGAAATTTTTGGAAATGTGGAATTTGGCACTAATTATGATCAATTATCATCAATGATGTAATCCAGATGCTGTGGCTAAGCTTCTCACTCGAAGATGAGTGATGATAAATTGCTTTGGTAAATAAATAAAACAGAAGACAGTGGAAGAAGTCCAGTTAGAGGTGATGATTAGTGTGTGCAGACTGTTAGACCATGACTGGGTGTAACTCAAGAAAGTTTTTATCATGGGAACGTGATCAGTGAGTGCAGACCAGCGATAAAGAAAACAAGTACAGTGTTGCTACTTTATCTGGTGTTCCATGAAGTGAAAAGCAGATGAGAACAAAAATAACCTACACTATACAAAATTGACATTTACCATCTTCTTCTTAGCAATGAGACATAGTTCAAGACATTTAAAAAAAAAAAAAAATCTGAGTCTCCTGCTTCATCTTAAATTTCTAAATCACGTGTAGCTTGTGATAAAGCAACCCATGATTTTTTTTCCTGACGACATCTAATCCTCAAATGATATTTTGCTCCCACGCGGCTCACGTAACATTTGAGGAGAGTCCAACCTTTTAGAAATGTGTCCTACACG
>JAOTRN010000046.1:25896692-25906870 GCA_028566695.1 Bagroides melapterus
TATTATTATTATTATTATTATTATTATTATTATTATTATTATTACAGGCTTGGAAATGGTTGTGGTTTAATTAAGTCATTTATTACTTTACAAGAATGTAGTGTAAAAAATTCCATTAGAGCAACACAATGGGATAGTTTAATATTTTAATATTTCACTTCCAAAATGCCCTTTGAGCTTAATCAGGTTCTCTTAAGTGAAAGATTAAGGTTAAATTGAACCCTTTTTTAAATATGAGCACAATTATTTGACATCAAGTCTAACTCACTGGTTCTGTGCTAACAAATATACTACTGTCTGTTATCTTTTTAATGTGTGTGTGTGTGTGTGTGTGTGTGTGTTTTGCAGCTTCTCTGTTCGTGCAGGGTCCGACTGAAAGTGTCTTGGAGGGAGATAAAGTGACTCTAGAATGTCTTGACTCAGAATCTGAGACCAACATGAGCTCAGTCCACTTCGAGAAATTGTCACGGGTGAGGATTAGACGTTAGTGCTAAAAACGTTTTAATTATTATACACTTTATCACGCATAGAGCTTTAAATACCAGGAAGCATGAAGCAGACTAAATGAGCAGTAAGCTGGTTTGCGTTATGAATCTGAACAGCTGATTTGTTTTGATATTTCCTTGACCTATCGAGTCGGTCCATCCGGGTGATTCTTCACGGTGGTGATCAGGCCTGAGTGTAAATCTGACTTGAGCAAAAGGACAAAAAGCAGCAGATTTGGGTTTTGTTATTTAGAAAAAGCTGTTCGAAAGAACGGCCTGAGCTAATGCCAGGGAGCGGCGTGTGTTTTAGGAGGCCACAGAGAACATTTATCACTTTGTTTAATTAACACATCAGAGCAATTGGTCTTGGGAGGATCCATGGCACCTGCCACGGCATAGAAACTGTATTCGGTGGCATTGAAACCGAGTGTTCAGTAATTTTACAGATCTGCGCAGAGTAAAGCTGTCGAACGGACGAATCTTCTTGAAAAGATTCTGCAGTATGAAATGTTTGTGGCAAGGAAGCGTGTAGTCCAGGAAGCTCTGTAGTCAACCTTTTTTTTTTTTTCTTGCGACCTGTCTGATGTAATTTTCATACAAATGTCTTGTTCTATTTCCCTGCAGCACACGCAGATGTGGCATCGGCTGGATATGTACGGCTACGCCAATTACTACCGCCGCTGTTTCTGGTACGATGCGGACGTGACGAGAAAAGATGGCCGCCTGCTTCTCACATTAGTTAGAGTCCAGTCCTGGTCTGCTGGAGTGTACCGCTGCGTGTCTGACAACATCACCGACCTGGACAATTCATCACTGCCTTTTAGGCTAACGGTGCACTGTGAGTTCGCTTTGCGTTAAGGTTTGACACACTCGGAATAGTGAACTCCGAGTCATTGTAAAGTGTGGGGGAACAGAATCTTGGTACAAAACGGCCGTATGAAAGGTCCGTCTAAAAGCAGTGTTAATTATCAACCATATAAGCGATATTTTTGGACGCAAACACACCAGAGGCCACGCGTGTTCACACAGAAAGGAATGCAAACAAGAGGTGGAAGTCATGTGACCACGAGGAAACCAACAGTTTATTTGTTGTGTAAACACCAGTCACGTGTTAAACTCGAACATCGGACGTCAACATGACTTTTGACCTACATGAGTTAAAGGTTGTAAGTTTGGTGTCAATTTTTTTTTAAGTTGAATTTAATTTAACTTTTCTTTTTTTTTTTTAAACAATTTCATATTTATGACAATTTGCAGCCTTCCGAATCCAGAGCGACTTTCTGAAGTGCTTTGAAGTCTCTTTATAATTATCAGTATTCTTGCGCGTTCTTCAGGAGAATAATTACGATCATTTTACCCACAAGGTTTGTCAAGTGTCTGGAGTTTAACATGTAATTACAAAACACAAACCGAGCTGAGGCTCTGACGTGAGATGCCTCGCGTGGCGAGCGCTTCTCGCGTGGCTCCAGCTGAAACGATATCGCTCGTGAGAGCTGAGGCAGAGGGAAAATTATTGTTCTTTCAACATGACGGAACTAGGCTTGATATTGAGTGGGGGGTTATGCTGTGTCTCAGAGCGAGTCGATAATAGTGGCTTATCAGAAAATCGCAGCGTGCTAGATGGGAGGATTAAAGGTACGGGTCAATACACACACATATGAAGAAAATACCCATTTCATGTATTCTTATAGTGAGCCAAGACTTCATAAACCATACTTATTATTTCTATTGATCCATCTCAGAGCTGGAAGTCTTTGCTGGAAGTCTGGAAGAAATTCCCTTAGTGCCTCAATGTGGCATGATCTCATTATGTGCATCCCACATAGTTCTTGTGTAATTATCAGTTTAATATTTATTGGAGCTCTGACTGCTAAATTTACTCATGTTTTTATTTTTATTTATTTATTTTTTTTCTTTTCCCAGTTCCCGCTATCTCAGTATTGTCTGGCACATGCAGTGTTATAAGCCGGCTTCACAGCAAATGATTTTTGAAACAGAAATATACTCTTATTACCTTGAACGTTCTACGATGACGTAAACTGTAGTCGTTTAACGTATAATCCGAGAACAGAGAACGTTATCACGCGATCTGTTAATGTGTTAAATCAAGCTTTAGAGGAACACGTTTCCCTGTGCTTTGTATGTAATGTTACAAATGACACATTTAGACGTTAGCTCCTGCACGTTTATCATGACTCCACCGTTTCCTCCACTAACCTCCTCAGATCTGCGAGACGTGTCGGTGAACCGAGCCAGCAGCAGCATGTTCTATCGCTACATCGCCCCAGAGGACGAGCTGCGTGTACCCCAAGGCGAAGACGTGGAGCTGGACTGCTCTAGCTCTGGCTCTGAGACTCCTATCTACACCTGGCGGAAAGAGGTACTAGATTTTTAGAAATCTTTTGGATGAATATGTTTAAACACTGTAGCAATGAGTAAAAGATGGAGTTTAGAAGGTATTTATTAGCCTCCTGGTAATGAATGAGATTTGCACTTTGAAACCCCAGATACTCCGAAACACGTCGTCAGTAAGGGAATTGAAATGGAATACACCCCAAAGCAAAGAGAACCTCCACTCCTCCAATGGAAAATGTGATCCCCAGCATAAAAAAAATTGCGCACTGCTTTTCTTAATGGCCTTGTCATCTACAGAGTAAATAATAATAGCGTTTAAATGAGACCCAGTGGTGCTCCTTTATTAAGATTTAAGAACTCTGCTGAAAGCCATCAGTGAACAGAGTACATTAGGAAAAAAAAAAATCAATGAAGACGACGACGTTCCATGACAGCAAGTTCTCAGGGTGATATAATCACCGATTCCCATGATGAGACTTGTAGAAATCGTTTTGATTGAAATGGGGACTTTTATGGGAATTTTATGGGAAAATGTTCCCTCTCACTCTCAGCCAGTTACAGTGACATTAAGTGGTAAATGAGCTCTAGTTCTTCTATAACTGCAGATATTCTTAGTTTCAAACAGGAAACGCAAACTGGGTGGGGTTGGTGGCTTACTGGTTAGCATGTTTGCCTCACACATTCAGGGTTGGGGGTTTGATTCCCCTCTCCACCGTGTGAGTGAGTGCATGTTCTTCCTGTGTCCTGGAGATTTCGCCTCTCTAAATTTTGCCCTGCAAAAAAACTGCCATCTTGTCCAGGATGTACCCTGCCTTGTGCTCTGAGGCTCCTGAGATAGTCTCCAGGTTCTCTCTGACCCAATAGTATAAGTGGTGTAGAGATTGGACGGATGTACTGTATGTTTCTTTTCCCTCCGTTATCCCTCTATTTTTAACTGTTATAAATCTGTGTCCGTGTCCTTCTGCAGGGAGAGGACTGGATAATTCCCTCCAGTAAGATCAACCTGAAGCATGTGAAACTGGAGAACAGTGGGAAATACACCTGCACGGCTCAGCATCCATCTGTGAGCTCCCTCGTCAAGAAACGGACCATCAACCTCACCGTCCTGCCAGGTCAGTCTCACCTACAGGAGGCACTGCAGGGCAAATAATCCAACTGCTCTTGGTCATGTTAACGGTAGATGTTTAGATTTGAGCGTGTGATGAGTCTATGAAGAGTTACACCTGCAGTTCAGGGTTAGGTAGAGATGTGGCTTGGGTAGAGATGTACTTAAAAAGACTGAAAGAAAAAAAAAAACAACAGAGAAAATGATGCATTTTGCTTTGCGTTTGTGCATCACAGAGGAAGCCGCATGGTATGAATCGACAACCGGACACATTTATCTCATCATGGGTGCAGCAGTCACGGTTCTCCTGGTGATCATCGTCACCATGGTGGTCGTCTTGTGCCGCCGCGCCAGACCAAACAAGAGCAAGGGACCGATGTAAGTAACGTGGACTGTTTTGATTCTACAGCATGCTCACTTCCAGTCTGAGGCATACGTAAGTTGCCGTTTAACTCTGCTACCTCTTAAAAAAATGTATTTGTCATGTTCAACATTTATGATATCTTTGCTGACATCTCATCTTGTCGTTGGGTAACAGGATTAGCAAATACACAAAACTGCAAACTAATGATTTGCTTCAAATATATCTTTAAGTTAATAACGATCTATAATTCGCGTAACATCTTCGTCACTCAATATCTTCCCAATATTGATATCTAATATAGCATGGTCTATCTTATAGCCCCATCAGTGTCTCCGTCACTAGTCTGCTTCACACTCCTTCTAATCCATTATGCTTTTATTTTATTTCTATTTTGAATAAACTACTCTCTTCTCACCGTCTCTATTCCTTATCCTTATCTTTTTCTCTTTTCCAGCGATGACCAGTCCCAGACTAAGCCTATTTACAAGAACAGCGTGGAATCTCTGAATTCCACCACCGGAGACAAACAGCCGCTGGTGTAATGTGTGAGATGGAGGGAGGGGTTGGGGATGAGGACAGGGAGTGGTGAGGTTTAGGAGAGAAAGAGCCTGCCAGATTGGATAAGATATGGGTTGCTAGTGAAACACAGGCCGTGAATTGAATTGAAGACAGTAGGAAAAGAGTTTTTTTGGGAAAGATCGACAGACACGATTGTTTCATGGTAATGGTTCCAATTCAGCAGGTTTGGCAGCAGTACTCCTCAACAAAAGGTGTGCAATTTTCTCTGTATTGATTTCACAACCCAACAAAATTGAGATTCACGCTTGTTGTCAAAGACTATGCCGGTCTGAGCTTTAAATCTCTGAACTTTTTGAGATATAACCGCATGAAAACTCTTTCCTGCTAGCCATTTCTTCCAGCCTTGAGTTGTAAACAAGTCTCTTTCACTGGCAGCATTATTTTCTTAGACAATCATTCCTACGTACACAATATAATACCGAAACTTTAGGTGAAGGGTTTATTCTTGTGTTCTCTATAGACTGTACTTTTACTAAATGAAACTAAGACTATTTAAATATATGATAGCACTTTAAATCTTTTGCACTATGTTTGATCATTCCTTTGTACTTTTCAAAGTTAATTGCATTAAATTTCTTTAAGAATACAACGTCATTTTTGTTACTGATTTTATTCGGATTAAGGCACCTAAAAGATTTTGCCAAGCGACAAAATCAGGCGTGCTGTCAGGGTGGGAAGTGATGACGGTCTTTCTCCCTCTCAGTCACAGCTAAATTAACCAATCCTGAGTGTTTGTGAGTTGGTTTATGGGAAAGATGGGAGATTGTACTTTCTGGGTCTGTTAAGATGCCCTGGGATGATTGGGGGGAAAAAAAAAAACGAAGCTAGAAGTACAAAATGAGGACAAAACAGCAAAGGAAAAGGGGTTTCTCCAGAGGGAGAAGTGGAAGTACTTCTATTTTGACTCATGTCTACTCTAATAAAAATCTATTAGGCTGAAATGTAACAGTGGCTGAAAATGGTACCATCTGGGAAATTTACATATACTATTGAAAAGCTACAAATTAACTGAGGTGAAAAAAATGGTTTGAGATGAAAATACAAGGAAAAGGGTATGTAAACTGTCCCCATGTGGAACATACTGTATGGAAACCCCCCAAAAAAACAGGAGACAAAAGACAATGATACAACAAAAACACACAGAAGACAACAGGAATATATAAGAAGATTAATCATAAGGAAGAAACATAAGGATAAAGGTGTTCAGAGGCAGAAACTGGATTAAGGCTCGGGCAGGGCAAAGACACGTGAACACGAAAATCAAAATATAACACGCTGCCAGAACGCCCTCTAGTGTACAGGCATAGAACTGACAGAAACTGTTGAAAAAGTCTCTTCACCAGGGGTATTGCTGGGGTTGGAAGGGATGAGGACTCACCAAGAATTCCAATGAATGAATGAATGAATGAATGAATTAGTTAATATCGACCATCTAATTGCCGTATGGTAATAACAGTGCCACCTTCTGACCGTAATAGGTACTGTTCTTTTTAAGAGCTGGACACGGAAGTTTTAAAAAATCACGCTATTTTAAAATAAACGCCAACAGACAGACGGGTTACTTGTATTGGTAAGTCTTGTACTTTATTTGTGGTGTAAAATGAAAGAGAGAGAGAGAAAGAAAGAGAGATAGACAGATAGATAGATACTTTATTTCAAGCATCTAGTAGCAAAGAAAAAATAAGATTATCGCAACACAGTAACCCCGCGCCCCCCAGCCAAACGTACAAATGAGGTAACAATATTTATTTATTTATTTATTTATTTATTCATTCATTTTATATGAAGTGATGTCGCAACGCCACTTCTCTGTACCTCACCCTCTCAATTGCCATGTTGAAAAAAATAGGACGTGAGTCATAAAAACACCACACTACAGATTACTGCAGATTAAGACATATCCTATCGGTCACTTAGTGTTATACAGTATTATAAGAAGATGCAGTGTCAAATGATTCTGATGCCCTATTTTACCACAATTATTAAAATATTTTTTTCCACATTTTCTATTTCTTTAATTAAGACCGTTATTGTGAAATAATGACTTTTACCGACACTTCTTTACATTTGTGCGGGTGTAATTGTAGATAAATCACGTATAACTTATAGTGCGTCATTGTTAATTACGATTTATAAGATTTATGTTAATGAGTTTCCTTATACGACCATATTTTTTGTACGAATGCTCCTGCAAATGATTTATGATTTATAAATTCATTCATATTCAGCTTGAGAAATGAAGCCCACTGTATAGGAATGAGTAAGTCTGTTCATGATTCACAGAAATTTCATTATATGCATAATCTCAGTATTTCCAGGACACCTTTTCATCCTCTAGACCTCAGTGGCACTGATGCTGTTCTAGTTTTGAGTCCTTAATGCTGTCTAATAATGTCTTTTCACCAAGTCTCAGGAGAACCTTCCACAGTAATAATTTTAGATAGTAGCAGTTTTACCATCTTCATGAAGAATCAGCAAATCTATAAAAAAATATATAATTCCCCTCTTAGGAGTACTATGTTATCTGACAGAGACTGAAGACACTCCCGGGACCTTTAACAATTTAAAATCACCAAAGATGCAAGTCTCATCGTGCTGCATTCTCTGAGCACTTTAATTAGGAACACGTTTATGCAGTTATCTAATCATGTGACAGCAACCTAATGCAATAAAAAAAATAAATAATGCAGATACAGGTCAACAGCTTCATTTCATGTTCACATTAAAAGCCAAAAAATTTGATCTTAGTGACTTTTACTGTGGCATAAATGTTGGACTGGTTTGAGTATTTCAAAGGTAGATGGCTTCTACCACAGCAGAAGACCACCACAGGTTCCACTGCTATCAGACAAGAACAAGAATCTGAGGCTATCATGGACATAGTCTCACTGAGACAGCACAGTTAAAGAAAAGGTAAAAAAAAATCCAGTTTTATTGAGTCTGTACCCATGAGAGGTTCAGATTCCTGTTCTTGGCTGAAAGGTTTGGAACCTCATGTGGTCTCCTTCATCCACAACAAGGTTGTGCTGTGTTCTGCATGCTGAGATTCTTTTCTGCTCACACTTGTAGAGTGATTATTTGAGCTACTCTACACTTCCTGTTTGCTTAGACCAGTCTGGCTAATTTTCTCTGCTATCTCACATCAGCAAGGGCTTAAGGCTGAACTCTCTGTACTCGCAGGATGTTTTTTGCTGTATAAACTCTAAATGTGTATCAGCAATTTATGAAATACTTAAACCAGAGCATCTGGCACCAACAATCACACCATTTCCCCCATTCTGATGTTTAATGTGAACATTAAATAAATTTTATGACCTGTATCTGTATCATTTTTGTGTTGCACTGCTGCTACATGATCAGTTGTTTAGATAACTGCATGAACATGGAAAGGTTTTGCTAATAAAGTGAATGATTAGTGTAGGGTTGCCAGATAATGTTTTTTTGTTTTGTTTTTTGTTTGTTTTTTTTAAATACAGGGGGAATATTGGATTTCAATGAAATGATATTTTCTGCTTTACTTGCATTTAGAGTGCGATTTCAGTGTGAGTTTGGTGCAAAGAAGTCCAAAAGTGAAAAATGCTTGTGAAAAATGGTTTGGGTGTAGGTTAAGATAAAAAAAAAAAGTATGTCAAAGGAAAAAGTCTGGAGAGCTGTACTAGCTAAAATGGTCTCATTAAAAATTCCATAAAAGGGCTATTATCCAAGTGACTGGTACCAGATTTAATACCATGCTTATTATTCTCCATATCATCTGCCGGCATTCATCCATCCATCTTTAACAACTTCACTTCGTATATTACCTCCTATATGATGTTAACTGTAGTGAGGTGTAACGGTTCATTAACGTCTATACTATCATAACTACTAATTTGATTACTGCTCATCTACACCACTTTATGTTTGATTTTATTGCTGTGCGGCTGACCGGAGGCTGTAATTAATAATGCAGAAGCAACTGCCTTCATTACAGAGACATGCACCACAGAGCAAAACTGGGCAAATGTTATTGTGTTAACTTTTCATGTCCTTTATATCCCACTTTGCTAGTGCCTTTAGTTCTAAATGTGGTGGTAGTGCAGTGTTCGCTAAGACTATGCCCCAAATCACTTCTGTATTCTACACAATTATTCAGAATGGAGAACCTCACTACACTTACCAGCCATTTAATTAGGAACAATTCTACACCTGCTCAGTCATGCCATTCTAATGGATCATGTGGCAGTAGACCAGTGCAGAAAATGAAGGTTGGAAAAAGACCAGAAAATGTTTGTCTGAGCTTCAGCTGTGTATTTTCAGTGAGCCTGTGCCTGCCGTAGCCTCAGATTCGTCGGCTTGGCACACAGGAGTGGAATTTGTTGTGTTCTTCTGCTGTTGGAACCCATCTGTCTTTAGGTTCGGCACGGTGAGAAGGTTTTCCCCTCGCTGTGGTTGTAGAGTGATTATTTTAATCACGGTGGCTGTAGTGAGGTAAAATTCCCTCAAACGATATGAGGAAGAAACCTTGAAAGGAACCAGACTCAAAAGGGAACCTCATCAAGGAGACACGAGTCTTGAGTGCAAAACTGTTTGTAGCAATTAAAGGTACTATAGTAATTGTTGTCAAACAAAACAGTATTTTCACAGATTGGTGCTAAAAACAAAAACTTCAATCAGTAGCAGTTCTACCGGTTTTACTCAAGAGTCTGTTGTGACAGGAGATCAGCAGTTTCTGAAACATTCAAACCAGTCTGGCTGGCTCTGGGATGGTCAGGTCTTCACGTGACAGGTTTATTCCTCATTCCAATGTTTTAAGTCAAAGAAGACTGAAGCTCTTGACCTGTAGATATGTTATTTTATACATTTATCCTAGACAATTATTCTTGGTCTCTAGTATCTCTGGTCTCTAGTGTTTGGAGTCTGTACTATCTCTAATCTCTAGCATGTGGAGTCTCTAATTTATCTAGTATACACATATAAATATACACAGGACTCAACACTTATCTAGTTTATCTAGCATTTGGGATCTTTAGTATCTCTAGTCTCTAGTGATAGGATTCTTTAGTATCTCTAATCTCTAGGGTTTGGAGTCTTTAGTATTTCTAGTCTGTAGTGTTTGGAGTCTCTTACCTCTAGACTTTGGAGTCTTTAGTATCTCTAGTGTTTGGAGTCTTTAGTATCTCTAGTGTTTGGAGTCTTTAGTACCTCTAGTGTTTGGAGTCTTTAGTATCTCTAGAGTTTGGAGTCTTTAGTATCTCTAGAGTTTGGAGACTAATATCTCTAGTCTAGTGTTTGGAGTCTTTAGTATCGCTAG
>JAOTRN010000046.1:25907750-25918356 GCA_028566695.1 Bagroides melapterus
TGGAATTGGAAGTGACTCCCTGGTCTGGTTTGTGTAATTAAATTCATCAGTTCATTAACATTAAATAAGTTACCATTTCATGTGCTTTCATATGTCACGTGATGCTTTTACATTATTCTAAAGAGATCTAAAGTATCTCTCTTTTTTTTATTAACATTACTGTCTATGCTGTCTATGTGATTCTAAGCAATTCTATGTTACACCATAGTCCTGGTGTGAGTGTTTTTTGTTTTTTTTTGTCTCACATTGGGCTTTAGTATTTTGTATTTTTCAGGACAAATCTGTGCTTTCGCCTCCATTTGCCTTAAGCGTTGTCGTTTTATTGACTCGCCTATAGGTGTCGCCAAACACAAGGTTTGCAATGCGCAATTACGACAAGCTCTTTCTGCTTTATCACATCACCTTATCTGTACATTGTAAAAGCAATGCCTTTAGGATGCGCGCTCTTCACCCTTGTCCCATGTCCCAAAGTTCCTCTGCCTTTGCCGTCTCACAAAACATTTATAGGTGCTGAAATTTATGTGAAGCTGAAGAAGGGCTATCCAGGATATCCAAAAGAGAAAAACACCACAAAAGATCATAAAGGGTCCAAACCCAACGTACAATACACAACATTCCGAATTAAATCCATTTTCATTAGCAAAGCCTCAGGAGTTTTAGATCAGGCTATAACGTGTTGGAATTGTAAAGCGCATCCTGTGGTCAGTAATGTCGCTAATGCTTGCAGTTAATCACGTTTATGGCGCATTGATTTCAATTATTTTAAAAAGCGGGCTGCTTTTTACAATCAGGCTTCTCTCGTTTAAATTGCCAAACAAACCCCGCCCATGATCACCTTTAAATTGACATCAAAACTCCGCCCAGGATTCCTTCACTACGAAGCTATTGGTCCAGTTCAGACTCGTTCACGCCCCGCCCTCCTGCCAGTTGACAGCGCTGTGAAGTACGCGGTGGAAAACCCGAGCTTCCAGCAGCCGCTCAATTCAGCGCAGCTCTTTTCAAAGTGGCGTTAGTATGTAAGAACCAGTCGATTCCAACCGACGCTGGAGTTCAGAAAGAAACTTCACCTTTCTCGGGATCCGACTCGAAGAGGACTTAAATACGGGAATAGAGCTGTCATGGCATTTCCGTCCGTTTGGAAGTACTGCGGTGTATTCTTCACACTACTCCTGCTGTCGTTTCTGCACACAGGTAAGACCAGATCCTCCTCTCTTCTGTCCTGCCCTTTAATAATGTCCATGCGGTAAACTGGCTCGCTGTTTGTGTGCATGTTTTCTCTCCATTCATGTCAGGCTGCTGGGTAATCAGTGTGCCTGTAGTTACGATGCGCGTGTGTAAGCTTGCAGCTCCCGGGATTTATGTTCTCCACATGGCATTTTTGTAAACGTTCATGAACTACCTTGTGATGAAGCCAGAATCCGTGACTCGGAATTAAAATATAACTAACCTACACGGAAAGTACTTTTACTTTCCTTTTTGCCCCGTTCAGTTTTAAAACTGCTTCATTCCCTACGTTGGGTTTATGCGGATGTCAATTTTGCATAGGCTATAACCTGGGCTTTCCTCCCACGGACGTGAAATAAATTTTGACTTTCAAAGCGCATGCTGTCCATTTAGCCTCGGTGGAGAATGACGTAATAACAAGGTTGCGTTCCAATCCGGCGGGGACCTATGTGCTAAATCGTAAGTCAGTACAATACGCCTCATAGTAGGAACTATAACGATTCGGTGGTTTACGTGCTGGTACACGTTCTTTAGTACGGCGGTGTGTGGTTTGGGACGGAGCCATAACCCTTTCTTCCCTTGATCCTCTCATTGTTCTCCAGCGCGCTCTGCTACTGTAGACTGCTTGCACTACAGTCCCTGCTTATAGTGTCATCTCTTAGAAGGCTTGAGAGATTTCAGGCCGAATATTCACGAACTTTTGACACCACTGTGAAACTGAATTGAAATGTGAATGTATAAAATGTATGCTTTTTTTTTTTTTTTTTTAATTTTTATTGTCAGTGGTCCTAGGACAACACACTCTCCACATGCACGCATGTAACCGGTGCACATACACACACACACACACACACACATGAGAAGGATTATGTACTAAATAGTCTCTGAATATTTTATTCAACCCAACAAAAAAGTATGAGCTATGCTTAGAAGTGAATAAGCAGCGATCACTCGAAAGCTAAAAAAACATTTGGTACTATTATTATGTCTTCAGAATGACCATAACAAACATTTTCTCATGAATATGAGTTCATTTTGACATCCTTCCTTGTCCATAATAACCTTAAACATTGCTCCAGGGCTTTGTGTGCTTGCTAATTGTAGAGGAGTTCATCGTGTCACCTCTCACAGGATGGATGGATGGATGGATGGATGGATGGCGTTGTCTGTCTATACGTCCCCACTGCTTCATGTCTTTTTTCTCCTCGTCCTCGTCACCCTTTAGTCGTCTATGCTCGATCCCCAACAGTGCGTCATGTTTCACGCTTGCCATCCCATGATAAGTGCGTCTCGAGGGAGTTCTGTAACAAAAGGAGAGCTCAGCTGTGCTCTCGCACGGCCGGAGTCCAGTGTAGTGATTTCCCTGCTCGTGTTGGAGGTAACATACCTTCACCACCTGTACTGTAAATGAATTCACGAGTCGTATCAGGTGGATGAGAGTGGACTAATCACTGTTCTGGACTGCAGCCAGAACACGCTTCCTTGTTATTTTCGTTTCTTATTCCTTTACCTAATCGCTTGCATATGTGTGGAAGGAAAACTGGATTACATTGTTGTTTTAAAGATTTAAGCCTCAAAGCTGTTTGCTCTCAAATAAAGGTACCATCAAAATTCAAAATCTCTTTCCATTCGTAACGGCCTCTAATCGTTTTCATAGCTTGTTTCCTTCATTGTTTCTGATTTCCCTTTTCTTTTTTTTTTTTTGGGCTGCTCTCATGCTGGGTTTGATGGCATGGGGTTGAAATATAATTTGCAACGCTTTAATAAATGGAGCTCACCGGGTCATGTGGCATCCCGCAGTCTAGCATGCGGTTCAGCTCCCAGTGTGTGTTTGTTATGCATGATAGGCTGTGTATCTTGTGATTGTGTGTGTGTGTGTGTGTGTGTGTTACTCACAGGGTTCTGCATTGGGCAGTTGAGGCTGGGAGGCGGATCAGCGATCATACTCATTAATCTCTTTGGTGACATGAAGCAGTGGGGGAGGGAGAGGGGAGTGGAGAGAGACAGAAGGAGTGTGTGAGAGAGAGAGAGAGAGAGAGATGGAGGAAGAGACGGGTCTGATCGCATCATGTCATCTGGCAAATCAGATGAGACTTTTGATCGCAGATTTACATGGCGTCCTTCCCGCCCCTGGAGTACTGGAAGGAAAAACTCGTTCATCGGAGAGGTGGTGATGAAGGAGAACGACGATAGAGAGAGAGAGGAGAGTAGGAGGGAAGAAAGGAAAAGGAGGAGGACGTGCTAGCCACCTACCAACATTCACAGCTAAAAAGAACAAGGGAAAATACAGGATGCAGATGGAGAGTGAAATAGGAAGAAGATGGGACCTGAGCCATGGAGAGAGAGAGAGAGAGAGAGAGAGAGAGAGAGAGGAGGGGGACGGTGAGAGAGTGAAAAGCATGACAGAAAGAAAGATGGATTCATTTAGTAGCAGTGGATCTCAAGCCGGTCCTCAGGGCCGCCCAGACGGTCCACGTTTCTGCTCTATCCCAGCTCACGCAGCACAGGGACAGCGCAAAAAGCAGCGGGATAATGAACCTGGAACAAAGTGTCTACTCTCACATAGAGACGAGAGAGTGGAGACGAGAGAGATGAAAAAGAGAGATAGAGATGTGTGTGTGTGTGTGTGTGTTTTGTATCACTCACCTGACAGGTGATTCCTCGTTTTTTTTTTTTTTAGATCTTTTGTGGCTGTGTGTCCCCTTAGGCTCGGACTAGCAGAAACATGTTGTATACACCTGAGATCGATCCAATCCCTTACCATCACACACACACACACACACACACACACACACACACGTGCACCCATAGGCAAAACAGTGTGATGTTCCCTACTCCACTTCTGCCACTCCTATTACTTTAGCTTTCATTGGCCTCGTCCGTTTAATAACCTCCGTTTGTTTATTTGGTGGAGAGCGATACACGAGTCGTTCACTCAGACCTGTTTTCATCATTCGCTTGGACTCTATCACCGTCAAAAAAATTTCTCCTTTGCATTCATTACACACACACACACACACACATGAAATTCTAACATGCATCAATGACAACGATTTTTAGGTCTGGATGTAAAGACGTCCTGGGATTTTGTACGCCAGCGTGTCCCGAGCTCTGTTGCATTTTCACAGATGCTTGTCAGCAAAGCGTCAGCATCACACGAGCACGAGCCGGAGGCTTTACTCCTCCTGATGTCGTTCTCTACAAGGTGTCTCCACTTGACACTGTTCTCAAAGAGCCTTCAAAATAAGTCGTGGTTTATCCTTTGATCCAGGCCCATGGGCGCATAATTCTCCTGCTAAAATAAAGATGTTGACATTTAATTAAAAGAAGTGAACCCACCTTCCACCACAGCATTCAAAGCGGCAATCAAGTGAAATCCTCCCGCATGAGCAGAATCTCAAAGCCTTTTGTTAGATTAACTTCTTCTCTCTCTCTCTCTCTCTGTCTCGCTCTCTTTCTGTCTTTCTCTCTCCTCTTCGGCTGAGTCGAGGCCACCGTTCGAAATCCGACGACGAAAGAGCGCTAAGTGCCTCTGTTCCGTTCTTTTCGCTAATTGTTACAGTAGATTGCTCGTTCCCGCGTAGCGCCGCGACGTTTATTATCGAGGCGCTCAGATGCGGTCGTGAAAGCACGTTGGAAAAAAAAAAAAGGAAATGAAAGCGAGGTCTATGCTGAAGAATTATTTAGACAACAAAAAAGCTTTGCTGTAAAGTATTTTGGCAGCGAACGATGGGGACGTGAAAATGTTGAATTGTAAAAAGGATTGCATTCAGACAGACAGAGAGAGAGGGAGAGACAGAGGCAGTGAGATGAGAGACGGATACAGAGAGAGACAGCGAGGAGAGAGACAGAGAGAGGGGGAGGGAAAAAGCCCCAGAGAGATACCGTTGCAGCAAGGAGAGAGACGGAGAGAGAGAGATCCAGAGAGTGAGACAGAGAGAGAAACAGCTCCAGAGAGAGAGAGATAGAGAGTGAGACAGACAGGGGGAGGGGGAAGAGTGATCCAGAGAGGGAGAGACAGAGATAGCGAGGAGTGAGAGAGTGAGAGATACAGAGAGAGGGAGGGAGAGCGATCTAGAGAGTGAGACAGGGAAAGAGAAAGAGAGACAGCGAGAGGGAGGGAGAGACGGAGACAACGAGGAGAGATACAGAGAGAGTGAGACAGAGAGTGAGAGACAGGGAGAGTGGGAAGAGCGATCCAGAGCGTGAGACAGAGAGAGACAGATCCAGAGAGAGAAAGAGAGACAGCGAGAGGGAAGGAGAGACAGAGACAGCAAGGAGCGATACAGAGAGAGTGACGGCGAGAGTGAGACAGAGAGAGAGAGAGAAAGAGAGACAGACAGACAGGGAGAGTGGGAAGAGCGATCCAGAGCGTGAGACAGCGAGATGGAGGGAGAGACTGAGACACCGAGGAGAGAGACAGCGAGGACAGATACAGAGAGACGGCGAGAGGGAGAGAGGGAGAGAGAGAGACAGAGAGAGAGTAATGGAGTCAGATTTGTGGTCATGCTGTACACCATCATTACTCCTCAGTGATTGTTGCCTGCTGTGGTGACAATAATCTTTGCTGTAATTATGGATCAAACACAGCTGAGCTTCAGCCCACAACCTGCTCGTTTTTTTTCCTCTCTATTTTTTTTATTTTTTTTGGGGGGGGGTTTTTGGTTAAATTGTTCCTTCTTCACATCCTCTGGACTCGTACCTAATTCTTTACTTACTTTTCCTTTTAATTCAACTTCGGAACGCTTTTAGTTGCAGCGTAACCTGGTTTTAACGAGCGTAAACACGGCATGTATTATTTCCACACGTTTTACACTACACGCATAACACTTTGACCGTCATGGGAACAGAACCGCGAGCACGGCGGGTCATCCGGCTTTCTCCCGTTTCCGGAAAACAACTACAAAATTAATCGGAGGCTTTGAAAGGTTTTGGAGTCAGGAATCCTTTGGGACTGTAAAATAAATTCTCTCAGCACAGATTTATTTTATTACTCAACTATTCTAATATTAGACTCATTTAAAAAAAAAAATGCAAGAATATTCTAGCTGTATATTACAGTCATAAAGCTTTTTATTCCTGAACTTTCCGTCGACGGATAAAGGTCCGAGCTGACATTTATAGGCTGACTTTGTTTTTCAGTTTAGTGAGGTTACAGCTTCACGATGAGGAAATCAATCATCAGTAAAAGGTCTGGACTCTATAGCAGCTTTTATTGACCAAGGACCGGTCAAGAGGGCGTCTGATTGACATGAAAAACAACCAATCAGCTTCATGATTGGGGCGGTGTCTCTGTATATCTCGAAACAAACCGGTATGCGACCGTAACTCGTTCATTTAAGTGATTATCGTGAACTTCACATCATTTGGAGAATCCAGACTAGAGCGCTCGTTGTTAGCGCTCGGCTTTGTTTCCAGGCAGACGTGAGGCAAACGTGTAATGACCTGGAATTCGTGTCAGATTCCGACCATCATACGCGTCAGACGATCGTTGACATGATGTCAGTCGAGGCTCTTAGACTGCTACAAGTTTAAACACGTTCACGTCTCGTTCCTGGCCCAGTTTCCTGTTTCTCCCAAGTCTTTGTCTTTCTGCCTTGTTTTGTGTTTCGGCTTTCGCTTGTTACTTAAAAACCCTGCCCTCGGATCACGCCTACCTGCTGAGTCGCTGTTGTTACACCTCGCTATCTCATAATTTTTAGATCTCCCGCGGTGCAGCATATTCCGGTACCTGCCTCGTAACAGTAAGCGGAGCTTCACGGGGTAAGAGTAGCTTAGAGAAACTTGCTTCCAAAGCGAATCTACGGTGCTGTGCGTGTCTGGCTGATCGAGGAAGACTCGATCCAAAAAGTTTTCATCCCTGAACGTCGTTCAATTTCCAGAATACGTTCCTGCGTCTTCGTTCTGTCACTTTTCTCTTCACCGTTATGGTTATACGCGTAGAGCTAAAACACCGCGTCCCGTTTTAGCGCTGCTAAAAAAGCGCCTCTCTCTCGCATCCGTCTCGTCCTCGTCGCCTCTCCGGTGAAAGAGTGACAGATTTAAAGCCTTTGTTCCATTTCATCTCAACAGATCCGTAGAGGGCAGGGTTCCATCTCAGATACCAAAAACACGTGGTGCTAGATAGAGATGTAAATATGAACCAGACAGAAAACTAGGACACGTGGAGACGTAGACGGCTACGACGCATCCGTTTATCCTTCATCGGGATTGTGCGCTAACATAAATTAAAGTGTAATGCACTCCTTTACCAGCAGATCTCAGTGGGGAGGCAGTACAGATGTAGAGGAATCGGTATTAGAGGACCTTGTGCAAGGAGATCAGTGTGAGAGGAAAAATAAAACGTGGAGAGAATGTGGGAGGTAAAGAAGAGTGTGTGTGTGTGTGTGTGAGAGAGAGAGAGAGAGAGAGAGAGAGTATACAAATTCCTGACTTTGTTTCCATGACTGTCTTGATCTGTTGTGTCTCATTGGCACACACACACACACACACACACACACACACACACACACAGACACACACTCCAAATAGAACTAAAGCAATCTAGCAGAAGCCTTTCACAATCTTTATAATAAAGTGTTTTTATGACTGTTTTGTGTTTTATGACACGTTATATGACTGTTATATGGATTATATGAATAAGCCCCGCCCCTAGGTTTCCATATAAGGTAACTAGTTATGGCGGGGCTCAGCTGATGGTAGGGATAACATCGAGTTGTGTCCCAAATACTGTCCGTGCGAACGCTACCCGCTAGGCACTCCATCGTCTAGCGGATGAATTTTCGGACAAAGCGTTGTATCTTCTCAGATACACTAACGTTTTTTACGGAATCCTAAAGCGTTACACAGTCGACATCAAAGACATGTAACGTGACGCCGCTAGCTTTAGGAGAATATGACGAAATTTTTAAAATGTTGAAAATTAAATGTCGCATAAGCCGGGCTAATTTAAAATACACTTGTAAGATCGCTCGCCAGAGTGTCATGTAGCTCCGCCCCCTTCTACTACGTAAGCAAAGCTGCGAATAACTGCACCATTCGTGTACTTGTTGGAATTTGCATTGTGAACACACTCGCACTACTCACGTTATTTATACTACACAATTTGCGACGCACCTGTCTGTAGCTTATATTTTATCATGCGATCGTGATTCGTCTAACAAGCAGCAGATGGCTGCAAATTGACAAAAAAAACCACAAACAAAACAAACCCACGTATTATAGCAACGCAAGCTGGAGTTCACAGACCTGAGAAGTAATTATTTAAGCAGGATGAGCAGTAAAGCCCCCACTGGAATTGATTAAATAAAAGAGCCGCTACGAGGTGAGCTCCAGTTGAAGAGTATGATGAAGGTTATAGGGCTTCATATGTGAGATCTGCTTGTGGCACACAACACACCTGGACTTCACGCTGTGTGGAGAGAAAGAAGGGTTACAGAGAGGGCAAGAAAGAAGAAGGAAAGAAGAAATCCCCTTATACAGTCTTTTAGCGGTCAGACTGTCGAGAGAGAGAGAGAGAGAGAGAGAGACCTGAAACAGAGTGATAGACAGAGTTGAACAGGCAGAGAGACTTGAGACCGAGAGACAAACAGAGAGACTTGAGGCCGGGAGACAGACGGACTAAGACTCGAGACCGAGAGACAGATGGAGAGAGACTTGAGGCCAGGAGACAGACAGAGACTTGGTGCAGAGAGACAGACAGAGACTAGAGACCAAGAGAGAGCATGAGATAGTCAGAACTGAGAGAGAGAGAGAGAGAGAGAGAGAGAGGGGAAGTGTGTAAGAATGTTGATATAAAATCAGTGTGTACTGTGTGTTTTTTTTTCTTCTACACATTCTAACACATGAAGTGACACACTGCTGATGGGTGTAATATAAATCCTGCTGAATTTACACACAGCCGGCAGTAAACACCACTCTGTCGTCATTGTAGCAACCCATGACACCTTATTAAATCCAACAAGAGGACGTAGGTGCCCCTGCTAACATTCCTGCTCTCTTCACTGAACACGTTTGCTTAACCAGGTTGCAGAGAGTGTTCGAGAATCGTGACGTTTTATTTTCTTATTTATTTCCTTTTTAAATCCTGCCCACTTCTGCTGTTTATTACTGACTTAAACGTACTTTTAAGATAGATAGATAGACAGATTATTATTTATTTAATTTTATTTACATTTATTGAATTATTTTTATTATTATTGTTGTTGTTAGCCCTGTGGGATTCCAGTTTATTTTATTTATTTTTTTTTTTTCTCATTCAATTTCAATTTTATTTATATGGGCATTGTCACAAAACAGCTTTACATGAATAGATAAATTTAGGATGTTAATTATACATTTTAAATGCATCCCTAATGAGTAAGCCAGAGGCAACGGTGGTGGGGGAACTGACAAAAAAAAATGCAATTTAGGGATTTAAAAATAATTCAAGCTAGTTGGTGATGGAATAGAAATTTAACACCCTAAAAGGCATTAAAGACGACAAATGTTAACGCTGCATTATTGCACTTAAAAATGGTTATATTCTAAGTTAAATATCAAGAAATATTATATTATAAATTATAGATTTGAGAGTTAGAACAGTGTTGCTTTGGATGAATCTAAATCCAACACACTTGGTCTCTCAGAACAACTTGTTTTCTTTTAAAAATCCCACACACAATCTCCATGTCGAAAGGTGGTGTGGGATATGCCTCAGTACACAAAACCACATGACTGGAATTTCTGGTACTGGATTGGCATGCTATGGGAATTTTCTGGCGGCCAACAATACTGTTCAAAAGCTCGCTGAGAGCAGAGCATCAAAATCTCTTCCATCAGAGAGCTTCCTGTAATTAATTTGATCTTTTCATCCATGATCGAGTTTGAACTTGGCTGGCTCGGCACCGTGGGTGAGAAAGAAAGTGAAAACCCCCTCGTCCTTGTTCAGTGGTCAGTGGGTGGTGGATGAGAGAAAAGAGGGGAATAAAAAAAAAAAAATGGCATCCGAGTGAGCCGTCTCCAGAAAGAAAGAAAGCCTGGGGGGAGAAATGCTGGCCATGCAGAGGAGAAGAAAGAGAGTTTTTGCAGCAGTAACCCAGTCAGCTTTCAGCAGAAAAGAGTGAGTTAGAGAGGGAAAAAAAGAAGAAAGCTACATGTAGAAGACAAATGGAGGTGAAGAGGTGATTGGGCAGTGTGTAGGTGACTAGAGAAAACAACACAAACATGGCAGGGACACAGAGAGAGCAGTTGATCAATGGGGGAATTTTTTCAAGCCTCCTACTGTCCATTGAATCTGTCGCTGTGAGTGGTGGGTCACAGATGAAACACACACACACACACACACACACACTTTACCCTCTCTGCTCTTGACAAAACACCCACTCGAGTCCTCGGCGGCCTG
>JAOTRN010000046.1:26073837-26084704 GCA_028566695.1 Bagroides melapterus
CTGATGTGACATCTCTTCTTGCCTTTTAGTGATAATTAGTTCGCTGAGTTGAAGCCACTCCTGTTAGCAGGATCCGAATAAGCCTTGAAAATTGCTTATAGCTTCATGTTTGTATTAGAGCACAGCAGATATGAGAGTAGTGCCAGCTGCACTCTTCATGTCAATGAGCTTGGCATTGCTTAAGATGGTTACGACTCACACAGAATCCAGTTTAAACTTTAAATGTTTAGATTACGTTCCAGTTTCCATGCTTTGTCTGGCAAATGTAAAGCTAACTTTAAGTATCTTGACACAGGACAGAGTGGTTTGTGTTTTGTCTAATGAATCCATGCCGAGACTAAGACCAGAGGCTCAGAGGTGTTAATTCACTGGATGCAGTCCCTTCCTAACCTGACAGGAAATGTCTCTTGAATGAATTAAAATAACCTGTCTACTATCCAATCGGTTTTGTACAAATAAGTACACAGAACGTACATCAGATATATTAATCCTAGCTTATTCTTATGGGAGCATGTGTGAGATTATAGGTGCTATATGTTACTCATCTTAGCATTATTTTATCAGCCATAATATTAAAACCACCTATTGCGTAGATCCCACTTGTGCCGCCAAAACAGCTCTTGTCCAATCAAGGCATGGACTCCACAAGACCTCAAAAGGTGTGCTTTGGTATCTGACACCGAGAAGTTACTTGCAGATCCTTTAAGTCCTGTTAGTTGTGAGGTGAGGCCTTCATGGATAAGACTTGTTTGAGTTCTGGGGAATTCGGAGGCTAATTTTACACTTTGAACTCTGTCATGTTCCTCAAACCATTCCTGAACAATTATCCTGCTGAAAGAAGCCACTGTCAGTAGGGAATACTGTTGCCATGAAGGAGTGTGCTTGGTCTGCAACATTTAGATCTGTGGCACATTGTGCCAAGGGAACGTTCACAGGAATGCCAGAACCCAATATTTCCCAGAAGAACGTTGTCCAGAGCAGCAAACTGCCTTCTAACCGTAGTGTACCCAGGTGCCATCTTTTCCATAGGTAAGTACAACTGGCTGTCCAGAGAAACAAAAGCCACTTTCCTCCATTGCTCCAATGTAAACTTCCATAGGAAGTACTTTTGGCATTGGACAGGAAGGAGCGTGGTTGCTCTGACAGGTCTACAGCTATGCAGTCCCATATACAAGCCATGATGCATTGTCTGTTCTGAAACCTTTCTATCCTAACCAGCAATAACCTTTTTTTTTTTAGCTATTTGTCCTACAGTAGCTTTACTGTGGGATCGGACCAGACGGAATAGCCTTCGGTGCCCATGACCCTGTCTCTGGTTCACCGATTGACCTCCGTTGGGCAACTTCTGGCATGTACTAAGTAGGCAGAAGACACCAAGACTACTATGTAGTGTAGTTATTATTGTAAATTGTTTGAGAAGTTGATTTCCTTCGTATTCATGTTGTTAAAAATAATACCGAAAGACCATGCATTCAAAGAAAAAGTCTAGAAGATGTGGAACATTCATTTCCTTATAGGCAAATGAGTAGGACTTAAATTAAACTAAAGGAAGAACAAAACAAAACAGCATAATTATAATAAAAGCACTCAAAAGTCATGCAACTAGTACCAATATAACAAGGTCAAACTTCTCAAAACAGCAGGTAACTCGTAGGCGCATTTTATCATGTCATTCCTACAGAAAGATCTTCAGGTCATCACTGAAAAGGAAATTAAACCTAAAGCGCTGTCTGGAAAGTTCAGATTGTTCTAGATATTTGTGAAGGAAATTGCCTTCTTTAGGAAAAGAGGTTCTTCCACTGAGCCCCAGAAAGTTTTTGGTTTTAATATTTGCAATAATACATAAATTTCAGTATAGTAGAAAATATATATATATATTCTTTTGGAGAACTTTGGAGATTTCTCTCAAAGGTATTTACTTATTGCCTTCCAGCCAACACTGCACTGCAGCCCCTTCCCACCAGCTGTAAATCATCTCCTTAAGGATTTCTATCTCCTAACACATTTTTTCAGATGATTTAGAATTGGTAGCAGGGGCTGCAATGTAGTGTGGGCTGGAGGGCAACAAACAGATACCTTTGAAAGCAAACCAAAGTTCTCTAAGAGAGTACGAATCCACCAGCTTCTTATGTCTGAAAGGTCATACTTGAAGACAGAGCAATAAAGAAATTTGTACAATAAATGAAGCTGTAATTAGAGATGTAAAAAAAAGGGTGCTCCTAAGACAGGAAGTCTTATAGGATAATAGCCACAGACCTCCTGTGAACTAGAGAACTGGTTTTGATGGAGCAAGAATGATGGTAATGCCAATGTTCTGGGTTCCCAAGAAACACATAAATTGATACAGTCAATACAGTCATTGACTGGTCTTTAAATTGCTTTAAATAAATCTAAACAAATCGAGCATGTGTCTGTATTATTTCTTTAAAATAATTACTTAAAGCACACCAATAAGTGGTATTGACAAGGATTAACAAGGAATAACAAGGATAACTGTACCCCAAAGAAAAAAAAACAGTCTCCATATGAACAAATATTTTTCTCAAATTTAGTAGCTTGATGTGCCAGGTGCAATTCTAGACATGCACAGATTCAGTAATTAGTAGATGAATTATTGAATTCCACCTAATAACAGACAACTCATTATATTTTGAATAGCTCCAGGCTCAGACCAGAACCAGACTCAAAAAAGGACATCATCTGGGTGGCACCAGACAGTGCGATTGTAAAACTGTCCACAATGTAGTCAAGTGCAAGTGTTTAACCAGGACCACTTAAGAAGTCTCCTGCCGAAGACATCGAATGTTCGATGATGTGAACCGAGGGCAAAACCGAGCGCTGCAGCAGCAGTCCAAAGCCACCTCCATGGTCTCCAAGTGGTATATCAATAAAAATCCCAGGTATTTTCGGTTATTTCTTGAGGAGCTATCACATACTTTGAGCTCTTTATCATTTCATGGTACTTCAGTGATTGATACAGAACATTAGACAAGGTTTTCTAGCATGTCTCAATTTGACTGCTTCTTAAAAAAACAATAATAATAATTCCTTTGAGTAGTGGATTATGAAATTTAACATGCCTAGTTACATTTATTCATTTTAAACAGTGACCTGACTAACGGAAAACGATTCCTTACACGATGAACACATCATTGTTTTCTAAACACGTCTACCGTATCCCAGGAGACCGTCCAAATTTGATATGTGCTAATGGAAAAAGGTCACCTCCTCCACAGCTAGTGCCCCTGTAGTGTTTGAGAAAGCGACACCGGTAATTACGACCATTAAATTGGACCGTTGGATAATTGAGCCGAGGTGACTGTGTTCTAACCCTGTTTAAAGCGAAATACAACAAATCGGAACAACAGTGCCTTATGTAATAATGTGCCATAATGTACTCAAGTGTGTCCAAGATGAAGTGCCATCAAATACCATAGACAACATGCAGTGAATTTCAATTTCAGTTTATTTCAAACCTTCCTTTGTGTTGCAGAGTGAAAAGATTGACAAGGAACAGGAGGAAATTCCAGGTTTTGGCCTGGATTCTTTGGGATAAAGAATTAAGTCTGTGATTCAAATTCCTACTAAGTACAAGTTTTTCCTTACATATGTCCATTGGAAGTGTTCAAATCCCACCGCTGCCAAGAGGCTATCTCTGGGCCCTTGAACCCTGAGCACTGATGCAAGTCACCCTGGATAAGGGCTTCTGGTAAATATACATTTTACAATATATCTCTGCCATAGACTTTAATCGAGAGCAATTTATATTAATCTATATTATATTTTATACAAGGCCCCAGCAGCAGAAGCTTGGTGGCCCTCTTCATTTATAGGCTAACATCTTAACCATAGCGCAATATATAAACCATATCCCCTTTTCCATGACGTAAAGCAGTAAGCAGAGACTTTAGGAAGCACTGTTCTACTTGTGTTTGGTTCTTTTGTTCTTTAATATAAGTGGTTATATGACGTTGAGATTAAGGTAATAAAGTGACCCACCTTAGCAGTATTCACCCTTTCAGCATTCAGTCCTTTTACGACATGTGCTCTCACGCTATGGCACGCTTCTATAGATGTTTCTAGAACTTTTTAAAGCTTGATTGAAACTGATCTGGGGTAATTGCTGTTCATTTGGATCGGAAACACACACTAGTGTCTAATAAGCCCTACAGCTACCCAACACTGCATGTCCGTGCAAAAGAAAAAGCCATGAAGGATAAACGAGTTGCTCATAAACGCTTGGGAAAGCTTGTAAAGAGAAATGGTCTAAAGGATCAAGGAGACTCTTTATAGAGTTAGCCACTTAGCCAAACCCAGCAAAAATGGTGCAAAAAGTGGATGCAGGAAGAGAAGCACCTGAAGGCTACTACACCAGATAATGCTCCAGAGGTCTCAGTGTGGAAATGGAGATCCTGTGTGAAGCACAATCATCTCTACAGAACTCTACCTGGACTTTGTCAGGTTTCTGTCAATAGATGGAAGCCACGCCCTCAGACGCACAGCCAAGAAATTGCAGGAGTGGCCATAGGACAATTCTGTGATTGTCCTCAAGTGGTCCAGGACTGAACCCTGATTCGCTAAATTTGGGATTCATAGAACAGCAAGGTTCCTCATGCAACATCCCAAAGAAGACTTGAAACGATAAAAGACCCATCCTGAAACATATTATACATTTCATTTTTATAATGAAATTTTTGTAGGTAGAATAGCGATGTCTTACGTTCTCCTGTTATTGGCTCCAGGAAAAGAATAAAGCGGTTATTATAAATGATTGAAGAACCTGATATTTTTGATCCACTTCTTAGCCATTCTTTTGCTAATTCTTTGTTCCCGTGAGAAGCTAAAGGTTGTGTTCTGCTCTGAGGTCACACGGTCATATTATCAGTGCCGTTACAACGGTGTTTAAAAGGATGGTGTAATTTCAGCGATCTCAATAAAGCCAGTAACGTTCAGGTTATCATCTAATAACAAAAATGTTTCGTTTTTTTTATTACATTCCATCTTTAGCATTTGTTAAAGTACTAAAGTACTGCAGCCTTTTCGGCAGAAACAAACCGAGGACTAATTCCTACTGGTGCCACTATCTGTAATTGGACAACATATAGGTTCACCAATCCTGGACTCCAGTCACTATCACACATTAAATAGAAACAGTGATAGCATTGTCATCTCACAGCTCCAGGTTCCCCGGTTTAATCTTGAGCTCAGGTTACTCTCTGTTTGGAGTTTCAGTCTCTGTGGGTTGCCTCCAGGTTCTCCAGTTTTCTCCCACATACCAAAAAACATGCTGTTATGTAGATTGTCTAGTCTACATTTCTGCTAAATTGTATGTCCTGTGAGGGTCTGATGTCATATCCAGGGTGAATTCCTGTATTCCTCCTACTCCTATCTTTACTAATGTATGGAGACTTTCTCTCTTCCATCAACCAAATCCAACATCTTGTCAGGTTAGCTGTCAGGAGCATGAATACTGTAATCGAGCTTGACCACATCAGAGTCGCTACACATTCTGAACCTGACCAACTCTGTGCTCGTGGAAGAAGAAGAAGAAAAAGAAGAGGAGTAGGGACGTGTGTTGGTGTTAGTGGTGTAGTGAGGGAAAGACAGCGCTGTCCTGGATGAAATACGGGCCACAGTTGTGCACCATATCATTACTCATGGCTTTACAAAGGTAGAGGCTGGACTCCGAGCGCAGTCTAACGTGAAACAGCCTAAGGGCTCTTCAATTATCCAACCGTTCCTCAGGGAAAACATGTATGCACTCAGTCATTACTGGAAATGCTCATGCTATTCCAGCAATACAAACTAAACGTCAACGCATGTCTCAAACCTTTTCAAAGAAACCTTGTTCTTACATGCTGTAAGATGTACATGAAGACACAGTACAGTAAAGCACAGTACAGCATATACAATAATCATGATCTTTTTGTGAATTCCTCCTGTGTGAGGCAGGAGAGCAGTTTTTACACCTCAGCAAGAGAATAATGATGGCAAGCCATGCTGTCCGAGAGAGTTTAAGTGCAATGTTAGACAGCAGGCTTTCAAAACATGAGCTCTGTTAGCATCTGTACAATAAATAATAATACAACAGTGGTACAAGGTAATGTTTGAGAGAAAGTACAACAAAATATAATTTATTGTAGTGTTATGTGTTTTCCTATATAATGCCTTGTATATATCGTATGTATTGAAGCTGCCGAGGAGATAAGAGACCATTTGTACTTTGCTTTAACTGTATCATTCTACAGCGTATTAGAGAATAACGGAAGTGGAAATAAGTGAAATCTGTTGCACCCTTGTGTTCGTGGATGAAGCTACGGTCGATGTACAATGCCAACGTGAAACCATTACAACAATGGATTTCCGCACTAACTGAAAACCGTGCGAGTTCACACTTTCCCGATACTGTCCCGTACAACAGCCAACATCTGACATTTACTGTATGTAAACCAGATACAGAGATCTCATCCACGACAAGATTTGGGAAGACATGACTCTGCAAATTTTCTAGCTGTTTGGGATTTTTTAAGACTGCACTGCAAATGTCATCAAGGAATGGCTTTCTGTCCACAAGAGGATGCTCTTGGAGAAAATAAATCACATAACTTGAGCCAATTTAATAGACAATTGTCAAATTGTTCACCAGAGTGTCATCAGCCATCTTGAAATATTTTTCTCATTCAGCAGCAGTGCCTGGTAACCCTGCCAGTCTTTCACTATCTAAGCCATGCATAAAGAGTCTAAAATTCCTCATCCGAGTCCTTGTAGTGTCTTCTTTTTGCTGGAATTGTCAGTGTGTACATGCCAGTCACACTATTTACACTACAACATGGCACAGAATTGCGTCCTTATGATTGTCAACCTCAAGACTTTCTCGTGATAGCGTCACAGTAGAACTTTTCAGGTGATGATTGTGCCAGGCAGGAAATAGTTCCCTCATGGAAATTCTCAGGAGTGTTGATGAGGGGAAATCTGTAGCCAGACACGTAGTGAGGTGGACGTAGTCTTTAGTGTAGCACTGTACTGTTGAAATCTGAAGAGGATTCAATTTGCTAAACACTCGCTTAAAGCCGCCTCAGTGAAACGGTGCACTGTGTCCTTGAGCTCTGTCCATTAACCTACAAACTAGTACTCTCATCATCAGCTTCTCTAAACCTCACTCTTCAAGAGACAAGATGGAATGGTTTGTGTGTGTGCTGGGGTCAAAATGATCAAGTGGGGACACACACAAACACACACACTGATAGAAGGGCTAAAGAGATTAGTGTGTTCCCACTGAGCAAATCTTTCTGCTATAGAATGTTGAATGCGTAGTCTTAAGCATTTTTGTTTTGCCTGTCACAAAGAGTACAATGTTTTTGTCCACACAATACCAGTAAATATTTCTCAGTCTCTTTCCCTTGGCTTACAGACATTAACAATGCCTGCTTGCTGATTGAAGAACAATGTGGCTGTTGTTGGTCAGGAATGGTGTGTAAAGAGGAAGGCAAACTTACTGAGAGGAAACCTCTCTTCGAGATCATTTGCTAAACAAACAGCCACTGAGGAGAAGCTGCTACTCATCTGTCTCTTAGAAACACAGTCTCTGTTTCTTTATCCTTCTATCATCGTCTATCCACCCATCATGCTTTGTTTGTGTTTGCAGCACATGGTGGTCTGGGTATGTCACTATAATCACGGTCACCCAAGAGGCTTGGCACGTGCCTCTTCTTTGCGTGGTTATTCCTTAAACCAGCCACCTGTTATGAAGTCAAAAGGGATAGAGAACAGATGTGAGTTAGAGTGAGTGTGTATGTTGGTTTAGTACTACTAGGTTGCACACCTGTCTCTGGATAACAGACGGCTAAGCCTTAAAAAAACTGTTACGCATAGATTCGGAAACAAGGAGCACCCCAGGAATGCTTCGCAGCATGAAGAAAGAATGAGATAGAATAATACATGGACGAAATGCTAGAAGGTTCAAGTGGCTTTAATGATCTATTGCTATGCCAACTGTACCATGTATATGAGGTATTATGAGGTTGATAATCTCCAGGCATGTTTTAGTGCATATTATCTCTACCTGTCTGTGTCAGTGTTGGGTTAAACTGAACACACTAAAGCGACTTGCGAGACTTTCAAGATTGTGGATTGGTAAGGACCTGTCTCTGCCTTTGCTCCTAAACAGCTCCAATTAATCTAATCTACAAACACGGACAACTTTCCATCTCTTCTCCACTTCTCCATCACCTCCTTCCGCTGATTATATTCTTGGTTGCACTCCTGCTGATGTGTCTCCAGTCTGCTTCCAGCCAAATGATATCTTGTTTTTAAGTGAAGTACTGCAAAACTTGCTGAGAAGTTCCAAATTGCTGTGGTATAAGAGGAATAAAACATTTTGTTGTGTTCTGTTATTTAGGAAAATAACATATGATGGGATTGGGTTGGGGTGATGGGTTCAACTCAAAGTTGTTCCTTTTCCAATAAGAGCATGTCCTAAAGTGTGTTGTTTGTCTTATTCATCCATCCAGCCAACCAGCCAGCCAGCCATTTTCTCTACTGCTTTTCCTACACAGGTCATGGGGGATTCCAGGGACAGAAGATGACTCCCTGTAGAGGGTGCCAACCCATCACATGGTACAATCCCAAACCCAATCCCACACTAATGGAATTTGGAGATCAGACAAATTTAGTGAACTCTAGTCCACGGGACTGGGTGGAGGAAACCCAGAGTAAAACCCCCGAAGTGGGAATCAAACCCTCAACCCTGAAGATGTGAGGCAAATGTGTTAAATTCTAAACCCCTAACAAGAAAGAACAAGTAAGCACATCTTTCTTTAAACACAGCTCTGCTTTAAACTACTTTTTGTCTTTCTTTCTCAAGTCCCTCCACTCCCCCTGTCACTCATCCTGTCATTCTTACTGTCTATCAGTCATCCACTACCAAATCTATAGCCTTATTCCTATTCAGAGTCCCCTGGCCTCCTCCTGACCTCCTCCTATTTACTGTCCTCTCTTTCACTTCTTTTTCCATTTCACTCCAATGCCCTATACACACACCGCTCACCCATGTACTGCAAACATGAATTTTGCAACAACCCACTATTAAATATTTACTTGGCTCCCGTGCTATGCTGGTCATTGATATGTAGCCATAAGCTATCCTCCAAACTGCTTTTACCACAGATGATATGTTCCATGCCTGTGGTTAGGAATAGTTCAGTTGCTCCATGTGAGTTATGGTATATGCATGAATAAAAATGAATTGCCTAATCGATGGAGGGTAATGTTAGTTATTTTATGGGCATCGTGGGAAGGTTTCTCGAGCTATTGATAAGATCGGTAATGGTATTAACGGTGGATGAGTTACAGTCAGAGAGACTGCTATTCAGTGCTGCTTTAAAGGGTGTGGTAAAGAAGGTAAAGCTACATTAAGTCTGCTGTGACCTCATAGGGTCTTTGTTTTTAATCTCACTGTCAGACATACCCCTCACCTAGCCCCGTGGCTCTCTCCCCTATGGGTGAAATACCTGAGCAAATTCCACAGCACAGCCCTTTACCTCGTCAGCAGTCACCCTCATTTCTCCATCACTTGAGTCAGTCTGATTGTCTATCTTGTATCAGTTTACTTGCTCCTGATACTTTACTGTCCTGCTGTGTCCTGAAGTATACTCCATTCCTTTTTCAATCTCTCTCTCTCTCTCTCTCTCATTCCATCTCACACTGCCTTACACATATTACCAGTAATCGAGCTATGTTGGTGTATCAGTGTGTGACAAATAAACCTGGTCCAGCTGCTCCTGCCCTCCTCAAAAAGCCTTAGTGTGTGAAAGAAACACATGGTCCCAGGCTGTTCTCAATGTCCGTCTGTCAGCTCCGGTATCTCAAAGCTCTTCTTCAGCTCTTTATAGTGACATTATGACACTGGGAACATGGTCTGCTGCAGCGCTCAAGGAGAATCCTCATGGGGCACACACAAACAGATCCAAACTTAATGCTAATGATAGAGTTGAAGCGAGAACATTTGAAGTTTAAGACCTCTAAAATGAAGAAAATATCCTCGGGTTTGAGGGTTTGATACCTGCCTCTGTTGTGTCTCTGTGGAGTTTGCATGTTCTCCATGAGCTTTCCTCCAGGTAGTCTGGTTTCCTCATCCAGGACAAAGACATGTTGTAAGTTGAATGGCATCTCTAAATTGTACATAGTGTGTAAATGAGTGTGTGTAGCTGAAATGCTTTGGTAACTCATTCAAAGTGTGCCTCTAGGATCGACTGCAAGTTCCCTGCAACCCTGTATAAGATGGATGGATGTATACAGAGATATTTATAAAGCTTGGACTGGGTTAATGTAAAAGTAAAAGTAATGATCCATGTTAGATCAGGTCCATCAGTGTGTTAGCTGAACATGTGCTTTAATGGAATTGATAAGACTGACCTTGTGTTCAGAGGAGGTCAATCTGTCAATCTGTCAATATGTCTCTCACCCTTCAGCCTACACATCACTCTCTCTCCATGTATGTGAGAATGTTGTTTGTGGACTAGAGCTTAGTATTCAATACCATTCTGCCCAAGCTTCACATGAAACTCCAGGCATGAACAGATCCCTGTGCAGCTGGATCCTGGACTTCCTGTCAGACAGATCATCATCATCAGGTGGTCCAGCAACGTCTCCTCCCTGCTGACGCTCAACACTGGAATCCTGTGGGGCTGTGTCCTCAGTCTTCTCCTCTACTCCTTACACACTTACGACTGTATGGCCTCAAACAGCTTCAAAGTCATCTTCAGATTTGCAGATGATGATGCAGAACATGACATAGTTTTTTGGATATATTCGTTCGTTTCTTGGCCAAGGAATACGATTTCGTAGCAGTTAGGGCTGTAGTAATTGT
>JAOTRN010000046.1:26098064-26108628 GCA_028566695.1 Bagroides melapterus
CCCCCCCCCCCCCCCCCCCCCCCCCCCCCCCCCCCCCCCCCCCCCCCCCCCCCCCCCCCCCCAAAACAATAACACGTTGAAGTCACAAACAAATACTCCAGCTACTATTACAATGCTTGTTTTTTTTTTTTTTTTACTTTCCTTTCCATCTATTTTTCTCTTTCTTGGCATCTAATTTGTAATTCAGAGAGTCTCTCTCTCTCTCTTCTCTCACCGTACATGTTTTTCTCCCCCGAGGCATCATGTTAACCAGGCTCTCTCCCAGAAATCAAAGCTTGTACGTTCACTTTACACGCCTTTTTAACGTCGTTCGCTTTTCCATGACTTTATCAGGCTATCCTCCGATACTCTCTGCTTCCTGACTACACGGAATTGTAAATTTTTAGTCTTTCAAATCACTTCCATTTTAGGCTTGTTTCGGGATAGAGCTTCTTGTGTTGTTGTGGCAGCGAAGCTCAGACTGTGAGAAGGTCACAAAATCAGCTTAGATTACGAGAATGATCTCCTTCCCATGGCCCACTGATAGGGAAAATGTGCTCTACAATCCTATGCTGTGTGTATTAGCGAGCGAATGTCATGCTTGTTAAACAGATCTGCAACGTGTGCGTCGCAAGACCTAGTTTTCCTTAATATTTAATTCATAGACATAGCTGCAAGTCTCTGTAGCCTGTTGCACACTCAAGACTTAATATTAGACGCAGAAGTTTCAGGGTAACATTATAGGCTTGAATAGCTACAGCTCAGTTTTCAGGTCTGCCTCATAACATATGGGGTGAACCAAAAAAAAAAGAAAAATGGCATTGACTTTGAAAAAATTAAATCCCACATAAATTGCACTTTCAGCTGTACAATTATCTTAGGTGGATTATTAGGTTGATTGGCAACAAACAAACTGACACTTAGCACAAGGATATGTGAGATTCTGCGACCTCCTGGAAATTTCCTACCAGCTGCCAAAACACAAGGTGATCCGTTCAAGCTCTTAGACCGTCGATGTCGACTTGTAAGTGCTGGTAGAAAGAAATTTTTTGTTTCATCACCCTGACCGCACAATCCCCATGGAGAAGCACGGCTGTGGTAGCATCGTGTTGAGAGTTAATTCGTTCTCTGATTATTACTCTCCTTACCTGGTTACTGGAGTGTAGGAAGAGTTGTTAAGAGTTGTGCCATATTTTTCCAGGGATTAATAAGAGATAATGATTCTTTGCTGGATTTTCTGATAGATGAAGCTCTTTAACAGACGTTTTTCGGTCTTCATGAGTCTGATTGTTTAGGTATCCCAAAACTCTTGGGCCTTCCAGGAACGAGATCATGTGGCAATTTATATCGAGATCATGTGCCAATTTCATTGCACTCTATTCAATTATGTTTGATTTCAGATGGCATTGGTTGCATCAGATCTAACTGAGAAGTTTCCCATAACTAGAAACTATGGAAAAGTTCAATTCCACTGTAGTTTTTTTTAGAGGAGTCCCAGTGACTCCTGCTGTGCTGTCATGTACCAGGAATAGCATTCAGTTATTAAAGTAAGTACGCAGCTGAACATTACACTATATTTAACAGTGTATGCCAACTTGTCGTCCCCCTTAATATCAGATTCAAGAGCAGGAGCTCACGCCACCCGTTTAGTCTCTCTTACTTTCCTTTTCGTATTTATGATAGTAGAAAAGCAGTATTTATCCAGCTATCCCAGAAATTGCAGTTTGGGAATCTTCACTGAGGTTCTGTTGTTAGCTGTGCGGGGTTTGTTGTTAGCAAAGTCAACATTAGTCTGTCAGATTAAAACAGTTTTAGAGACTCCTCATTGGAGGTCTCCTTTCTTCAGGCGAATCAGCAAAGCACCGGTCAGAAAGGTTTGAGTCTTTGTTTATGTCATAAAAAGTAGTATATCATATGACTGGCTTAGTGGTTAGCTATTTTATTTTGCACCTCCACAGACGGTGAATTAATGTCACCCTGTATATGTGGAGTTTGCGTGTTCTCACCGTGCTTCAGGGGTTTCCTCACGGTACTTTGTTTCCTCCATAGACCAAGGTCATGTACTGATGGCTGAATGGCATCTTTAAATCGTCTGTAATGGGGGACTGTGCCCTGCAAAAGGTTGGCAGCCCATCCAGGGTGTCCCCTGACACAAGCCCATGGGAGCCCATGGTTTCCAGTTTCCCCATGCCCCTGTGTAGGAAAGGTGGGATGGATGGATGGATAGATGTACGTGAAGTATATGTGTGTGTATATAAATGGATATAATTTAATAACACTTCTAAAGGTTCCACGATTGAGTTCTTCATATGGAATGTTATACATTTCCTTGTAGTTTGTTTGATCTATTTATAAGATATTTGTGATATTTAAGTTTCCTATGAGCTTTTATTTTAATATTGAAAGTCTGTACGGTATTCTCGTGCTGGGAACATGCCCAGGGAGGGGAGGTGGAGGAGGTGGAAGGGGTGGAGGGTCACCTTTTGTGCGAATACATCATCCAAAGGCACCGCCTGCCGCCCGCATCTCAAGTTTCTCTGAGCGCAGAAGCTGCGGCTGCGTGAGTGAGTGAGTGAGTGTGTGTGTGTGTGTATGTGTGTAAGTAAAGCGTGTGTGCCAGTGTGTGTGAGAGAGAGACGCAGAGTGAGATCGGACAAGCGAGCGGACTTCACATAGCCGAGTATACAAGAGAAGAAGCAGTAGAGAAGTAGTTTGGAAGTGACCATGGAGAGGATGATATCAGGACGCGTCTGGTTCGCCTGCGTTTCAATTCTCGTTACACTTCACGGTAAGACGACTTTAGACCACAACTTTGTAATTTGTCACCTTCTTCTTCTTCTTCTTCTTGAAACCCAGTATGATAATCTTCCAATCTTTTCTTTTTCTTCTGTTAATAAATGTTCTTTATTTTAGTTACTTTAAAATAAATGAATGAGAAAAGATTTTATGGCGCGTTCAGCTTGAACCGCCTCGGTTGCCAGATCGTGTGACTTTCATGTGCTATGATGCACTATTTTTCATCCCAAAATGAAATTCAATCATTTCTTTGGTTAAAAATAGGTTTGAATTTTATTAAAGCATATGTGTATTGATTCAGACTGAAAATTTACAAGGCGCTAGGATCGAAGGGGAACAGTGAGCGCGATCTGGCAACACTGAGCGAAAGCGTCGGCGTAACAACCTGCTCCTTCACCTGCAGCAATTAAAGCGGAGGGGGAAAAAAGGTGGGGATTTAAGCGAACAGGATAATAAATGATCATTCAAATCAGTGGAACAAAATAAAAGAAAGAAAGAAAACCTCACAGAATGTGTTCATATTCTTGTAGCGTGTATTGAAAGCTTTACTTGAGAAACTGTTGCATTGAGCGCGCGTGCGCGTTTGTCGCCTTGTTGGAAGGCTGTTCTTTTCAGTATCAGAAGATAGTGTTCATATTCCTCAGAGAGAGAGAGAGAGAAAAAAAAGAATCGTGTTGAATGAACACCTACGGTGCAGAACGTATTCATACAGTGTTGAATTAGTGCTCAGTTGAGTCCACTTGTATTTCCTAACTGCCCCAAAAACAGAGAGCATTTGAAAGACTGATTGTTTGGAGCAGGTGTGTTGAGTTAGGATTGGAGCCGAGCTCCAGCGGTCCAGTTGGTGCCTACTGATCTACGTGACTAGTGCTGATCTAGGAAGACGCGCTCATAAGGTATACGTTAGGTAGACGACTGTTTTTATGGCTCGGTTTCCATCCAACATATGATCGCGGTTTGTTATATAATGGTTGTGATAGATTGAAGCACGAAAATAGACCCAGACTATTCTTGTGCCACATTTAGTCAACAGGTTGGTTGTGTAAGCGATCTCATAGTGTAAAGATTTTAATTTGTTAACTCGTCCTCACTCTCAGCTTCGCAGTTTGTCTCCTCTCTTGTCACTCAATCATCACTGCTGCTGTGTGACTCCACCTACAGTTCTGTATCAAATACATTGTTATAATATTCCCTTTTCCCTTCCTCTGTTTGACTGTATCCTCCTGTCCTACAATTCTTCCCATTCCCACCTGTTCTTGCTTGTGACTACATCTGTTTCAGTTTTTTTTTGTCTCAGTCGTTCTTTATCATTTCAGAAATCTCTCAGACTATAAAGTCGCTGTCTGAAATAACATGCAAATCGAACTTGTTCTGATTAGATGGATGTTGGTGGTCCATATCATTTGTATTTCTGGCCCGGTTTTTCGAGGTGCTATGCCATCACAGTGTTTAAAGGTATAAATGCTGACCATCCTTAAATTCCCATGGGTAAGCAATACGCACAACGGACACGCCTCCAAAAGTGAGAAAAGAAAAAAGATCCGAGACAGATCAGTTTCCAGTACACAGAGCCGCTGGTGATATGAGGTGTGTTCATGATCACAGACACAGGTCGGATGCTGGCGGAAAGAATCGTTGAGACAGTGTGTCAGCGGTGTCAAGGCGGCACTCGGAAAACACCACACTTCCCCTCTTTGTCTTTTCCAGGCTTATTTCCCGCACTCATTTCCTCAAGCCTGAAGCCCTCCTCTTTTCCACCTTTCTGTCGAACACACACACACACACACACACACACACACACACACACACACACACACACACACACACATACATACACTAACTGCCCCCCACAGCCATCAGTAATTATTATGGCATTAGGGAACCTTCAAATGAAAAACCCTGCTCTTTCATCTGGGCCAAAAAGATAAAAGCCAAAACCAATTTTAAGGACCTTTCCACCCTCAGAGGCCACCAGCTCTGGCACACGCGCGCGCGCACACACACACACACACACACACACACACTCACTCGAACATGCATTCGCACCTTGTGATAACATTGAGTTAGGATGATAATGCCGTGAGCTCAAGTTGGTTGCTTGGCTCTGTGAAGGTGTGTGTGTGTGTGTGTGTGTGTGAAAAGGAGGGTCGCTTGTAGGTTGCGATTTAACATGAAATTCTGGGCCTCTGACTTTTTTATTAGCTCTGGTTCAAGAGGGGAATCAGCCTGGTATGAGAAGCATTCAGCTGTGGACAGGCTGTGTCTCGCCCCCTGACTCTCTACTTCCTTTCAATGTGACTCTCTCTCTCTCTCTCTCTCTCTCTCTCTCTCCCTCCCTCTCTCTTTAAACACCCCCCCCCAGCACTCACACACACACAGGTGGCTTGCCACAGAACTGCCTCATGCTGGTACACTGGTGTTAACCCAACAATGCAATATGGCACTTTGGTGTGATGCTGTGTACCAGTCATCATGAACACACCAGATTTTTACTGGTATTTAAAAGCCCTTCGTTCTTACATAATAAATGGCATTGTGGCTTTTTTTTTATTTTTACAGCTAAGTAATTTATTTCTTTACATTTCTTGAGAAATTTGACGTAATTTTTACACGTCGTTATACACACTGGGCTAATGTTATGCTTATCTCTCTGTGTAACCGTCTCTGCTGTCCTGTCCCTAGTCTCCAGTAGTGTTGGTGTGCCACTGGGATCCCTGAGCTTGCATTGATGTTTGAGGTGATTTACCATTCTTGCTTCTGTTCTTCGTGACTTGGCATTGATGACTATTCTACTCTGTTTTTTTTTTTGTTGTTTTTTGTGGGAAAGTCCAGAGATATATGCGTGAGTTCGTGCGTAGTTCTCAGAGATTGAAAAAAAAAAAAAAATTCTAATCAAATCCAGGGAGATCAGTGTGAACATCCAGCCTCCACTGATGACGCGCTATTCACTTCAAAAAAACGAAGCCTGTCTCCCTCCCTTCCGTCATCCCCCCGCGAGTTTGTTGTGAAGATTCCCGGCTCTGCCCAGAGCTCCGGCACACAAACGCTCTCCTCGCACTACAAAGCGTTAGAGCTGGGTATAGACAGGCACAGAGGAAGAACTCTGGCCTTTGATTTATCCAAGGTTCTATTTTTAAAGCTTGCCCTGTTATTATGGCCGTGCAGAAAATACAGACGACAAAAAAAAGAAGAAGAGAGGATCAGTGCGTGTGTGTTATATAAGGAGTGCAGTGGTAGAATTAAGGAGGGCTTTGAAAGTTGAAAGGTGATTGCGATGAGAAGCGTGTCTCGGAAGCTCTTCAGAGAGAAGCCCCGTCGATCCATTTAGCAGTGGAGAGCAGTGTATGATGGTCATGGGGTTTCCTTTGGGGAAAAATAGTTCTCTTTCCTAAGTGGCCTTGTTTATGAACTAATAGGAGCCATGGTACATTAGTGAAAGATATCCTCTCCCCTTGATCCATTAGATGTGGATCGATAAAGAACTAAGCATTAGATGTGCCCGATTGATCTGTTTTTTTTTTTGTTTTTTTTTAATGTTTTTACACGTATCGCTGATGGGTACCGATGACAACAATGTCCCTTTTCTATTTATAACTCCTTCTGTTTCTATATTCCTACGTCTCGTTTCGGTTCCTATAGGTAAGTATATGTTCGTGTCAAACTCAAGCGACTTTGCACCGTCTCACTATCTGTCCCTTCTGTCTACCTCCCACACCTGCCTTAAGCCGGTGTAACTTTAACACGCACAGGTCAAAATGCCACGGTATGTTGAAACAGGCCTGAAGTAGAGACTCCTCAAACATTCCCTTCCTCCACTAGACTGTGTCCATTGTCCCGTTCATCTCAGCGGGCAAACATTCCCCGGAGATCAGCGTGTTCGCGCAAAGGGGAATAAAAGCTTTTATAGCCTAGAGCTGATAGCTGTTTGGTTAGCTGAATGCACCCTCAAGCCAAATGATCCACAGCCCTCTTCTCAAGAGTCCTGCCCGGGTGGGGTCTCTCCTGAGATACTACATATGGTTTGGGGCAATTCTCATTCCAATATATTGCAGTCAGACTGTATTAGGTGTCACTTTAGGAGGCGGGTTCAGAATATTGAACACAGCATTACTGCAGACGTGCTACATCGCTATGGAGAAATTCCTTCATTTTGTTAATTCCTTTCTCTTCTTATCAGTAGCTGCATATCAGTAGCTAACTACAGGAGCTAAGTTAAGTCTTTTCTACAAGAACTAACCCTAGGTGTGTTTCTAAATGAGTAGCGAGCCTGTGAGCAGCGAATTAGCATCAATGCTATAGTAATGAAATTCATTTTTGGTTCAAATGCGTCCCCCCCAAGTTGGTCTTCAATTTTACCATGTGTTTACAACATAACCTAGACTGTAGGAACATCTCTGTTGCTTGTAGGAGACTCTATCTTCTCTCTGCTCTAGTAGTTCTTTAGCTAACAGCTACTGAGGAGAGTGAAACCCTGCATCCCCGCTATCCTGCCCACCTGACGAGAGCATCGCCATCTGTGCACTCAGGCTCGGGCCCAAATTTTCCACCACCCATCCAACAGAGCTACATATGCGATTGCCCAAATCTCAGCCAGTTTGTGGATTTGTTTTGGCTCAACAGTCACCGTGTATGCCAAAGCCCAACCAAAACACAGCTTTTCTGCAGCTTTTTTTTTTCTTCCACCACCATGTCAGTGTACACATATGCACATACAGTGCATAATATCTCAATATATAGATTTGTTATAGAACTCATCATTTTTTTTATTGAGTCTACTGCATTTACACACAGCACAAAACAAACCCGTTTCCCTGCAACACGCTTCATGGTTTCGAACCTAGTTAACGGTTAACACAGTTTTTTTTATTGCTCTAATGGTGCATGAACCAGGAGTCCCGTAAAGCACTTTTTAGAGTGAATGTACACGTAAATGTCACACTCGTGTCAGAGAATTGCTGAGTGAAGAAACCGAAAAGCGTTCCAGGCCAGTTCCGTTCGAAACGTCACCTCGGACGTGTAATTTCACGCCTTAAACGTCTTACTGTGTGTGTGTGTGTGAAACAAGAAGTGCACCAGAGGATGCGAATAAGAGAAGGGGGGTTCCCGTTTTAGCTGCGACGGATCAGGTAGCAGATCGTATGTCCCACGGAAGCATGTTCAGGTGATTCCCTCAGGGAGATTTGAGCTTCTCTTATAGACCCCACCAAACCTGCGTGAGCTCGAATATACTGAGGCAGCCTTAAAGTACCGGAGATATATATTATCAAACCAGGAATTGTTTCTCCCTCAGCCTTTTACACTCTCCCCATGCATACCTTCTGAGCAACTGATTAACAGATCAAAGAGCATAGTGTTTGAACATGTATTCTCAGTCACCATCCCAGGCTGCTAGGAGTTATATGGTGGCTAAAGAACCCAGAGGTAGCTGCTGGTGAGTGCCAGCGTCGATTCTCATTCTCTTTTTTGATTGACAACTCATCTCATAATCATATTCAAGCCCGCGGCAGATGATCTCGCATTCACTCCCGGCGTAATCTAGGCCAGTAGGTGCTTTCTCTATTCTATGGGAAAAAAATGCTGAATTTTCTCTTCAGCGTCTGCCTCAGTGTTGAGTCAGTATCAGGCTCCAGGCCCTACAGTGCATGTCCATCTCCTCAGATAACCCCAGGTGAAACTGAATCCTGGGATGTCCAACACGGTCAATATAGTCAATTGCGCCACAGCATATTGTCAGTCTTGCTCTGGCACTGCTAGTAAAGTGTATCGAACTAATTTTCTTTATTATGTGACGGACTTGCTTGTGGCCACGAGAGTAAACTTTGCGCCAGTCAGCCGAAGATTTAATCCATTATCAGTGGAAATGACCTTTCCGCAATGAAATTAGGTTCCCTTCCGAGCACTCTCAATTTGCTGTCCATTCAAAACAGAGACTTGTACAGTACTTATGGAAGATAGACCAGAAATTCTGCGAGATATGACAGACGCTGTTGGAAACCGACAGGAAATCTGCGTTTTGCTGATACACAAAGCAGTCTGCTTTTTGCAAACGTACAAACTAATTAGAAAATTAATTGAATCGTCGATGAGGGGAGGATTAAGATCAAATCTGCCACGCACGTGCAGGGTGTTTATGTATGTGTAGAGTCCAGGGGTTGAAAATCTTTCCTTATCTTTGCTGGTCAGTGCCCTCTTTTCCCATGGGATACCCCCTCAATTAGCAGTTGGAGTGGCCATGTGTCCTGTGGGTGTGTGTGTGTGTGTGTGCGTGCATAGTGAAGCGCCTCAGTAGGGAGGGTTCGAAACAAGGCACATGTTCAGTAAGAACAGATGCTCACAATGCAGTGAGGAAGCATTCGTTGTTGGCACCATATTTTTTTTTCCCCTCTCCCATTCCCCTTCCTTCCTTGTCTCTTCGAGATGGTGCCTACATTGCATTGCTCACTTGGGTGTGAGTGCGATACCTTATTTTTGGATGAGGACACACACACACACACACACAAACATACTCACTCTCCCACCATCGCATCACACCACCATCCATTTTTTATTCTTCCTCCTTCCTCTAAGCAACCTTCCTTGCCTCAGTTTCCTTTTTGTCAATATACTAGTAGCATTCTAAAATATATGGAGTGTGGCTTTTTTCATCCATCCATCCATCCATCCATCCATCCATCGGTTTTCTGTAGTGCTTATCTGACACAGTGAGCCTGCAGTCTATCCCAGGAGACTCAGGGTACACAAAGCCAGGAGACACCCAGGATATTGTACCAGTCCACCACACACACACTCACAATGGAGGAAACGCCCAAAGTGGGGAAGAACATGCAAGCTCAGTTCAGAACCTGGAATCAACCCCCAAAAACCAGGAGGTGTGAGGCAAGTGTGCTATGCACTGAGGCGTGGATATTTCTACACCATTCTAGATTTGAGCTCCTTAATGGTAATGTTTGCTGAATTGACGAGAGACACACAAAGTGAAACGCTTCCTGATGGGTCGGATGTTGATGGTCCATGAGATTCAGATTTCCTCCTGTTTACAGAACTCAGGGAAAGAAGTGAGCAGCCTGAGTAGCTAGAGAAATGTGTGCGTGTGTGGTTCTTTTCTTTCTAAATTGCTTAATACATTTTCTTAAATAGATTTTTAATAAATTGCACATTCAGCGAATTCAAGCTACACACCTTTAAATACACATCCTTAACTACACACCTGCCACTACACACCTTTAACTACATCCGTAGCTACACATCTTTAACTACACACCTTTAAGTACATCCTTAACTACACATCCTTAACTACACACCTTTAACTACACACCTGTAACTACACAACTGTAACTACACATCCTTAACTACACACCTTTAACTACATCCTTAACTACACACCTGTAACTACACATCCTTAACTACACACCTTTAACTACATCCTTAACTACACACCTGTAACTACATACCCTTTAAATACACATCCTTAACTACACACCTTTAACTACACATCCTTAACCACACATGATTAACTACAGACCTGCCACTACACACCTTTAACTACACCTCCATAACTATACACCTGTAACTACACACCTGCCACTACACATCCTTAACAACACATCATTAACTACACACCTGTAACTATATACCTAAAGCTACACAACTATAACTACACATCCTAATCTACACAGCTTTAAACTACACATCCTTAGATACACAACTGTAACTACACACCTGTAGCCTAAAACTACACACCCTTAACAACCCACCTTTAACTATACACTCTTAATTACACACCCTTAAC
>JAOTRN010000046.1:26151494-26167067 GCA_028566695.1 Bagroides melapterus
GGTAAGCTGGATTTTGTTGTACCATGTCAGTACACTTGCTGTTTTCCTGCAGTCAGAATGGGCATTTCAGGTTTTTTGTACCTGGAAATATGTGAGCTAACAGAATCAAATTATAGCTCTTGTGCCCTTTCAAGGAGACAAGCATGTAACAAACCTTTGCCAAGAAAATAACCTATATATAAGTGTAATGTACAATAGTCCATCAGTGAAAAATGACAGACACAAGCTGTGTGTTAGAATTGGTAGAAACAGAAATGAATTAATCTTTGTCCATTTTACTCGCTGGGATCTGCAACTGATAGCTGATATCATAAATTTGCTTAAGTCTTGATGGTCTGTAAAAGTTAAATGTTTGTAAGGATTGATGTGGGCCAGAATGTCATATACATAAAAAAAAAAAAGTGGCACTTAAATGTGTTGTGCATTAATTGCAATGATGAAGAAATGTGGAAGTATCTAAGAAAATAACTAGTCTATTAGTCTACTAGACTATTTGTTTTAAATTTCATAAAAAATTTGTAGGGTATCAGGGAACATATTTATAGCTCATGGAGGCTTGAAACAATTTTCCTGAGTTTGTGAACAATTCTGACTTGATGAGTTCAATTACGATTTGATTTACATGCAGTATTTTGACTGACTTTGTTCAGCCTTCTTAAATCAATCTCAACATTTTTACAGTTCACGTTTATACTTGTTTAACAGAGGTTTAGTGAGCAATGTAATCTTTTTTAGCTCCCTATGCTTTTTACTGTTATTTTATATCAGGATAGCATTCAGATGTTGTTAAAGTCTAAATCAGTGGTTTCTTCAGGTCATTCTTAAAGGGATACTCACATTTGGTTTAAATGTAGATGTGGAAAACTGTAACTTTTGTAATGCTTATGCTGAATTGCTCATCGTTTACTGCTTCTGTTTAGGCTGCATTTACCCTCAGACCTTCATTCTTGTTATAGCGGCCAGATGGTTAAGTGGTAAAGCTGTACAGACTTGTCAAGTCTTGTGAGTGGTACAATATGTGATGGCACTGCACTTATTACACTTTTCCTGCTGACGGCATTTGTGAGTCACTGGACATGCACATGCTTGGTGCAGTGCTGATATGTCAGTTTCTTAAGGATGTGGCGTGGAATCAGAGTTTATCAATTAAGATATTACCAAGGATTTGTAAAAGGATGTGTTGAAAGTACCACCACTGTCAGCACAGCTTAGCTACTATGAGGAGTTGGAAGGTGGGACAGACCTGTGTGAAGTAACATTTAATCATGATTATATTATATTACATAACCAGTAAACCTTTACTTATTTTGTGTAAGATGTGTACTTTGACCTTGCCCAGTATGCAAGTGCAAATTATGACTAAAAAGGAACTCAGGAGCCTTCTTTGCTCCCACAGGAAAAACAGGAGATGAAGCAGTTGAAGGATAAATCAGGAATATCTCTCAGTTGCAAGTATTTTGATCTTTTAATCTGGCCCTGCTGTAATAATGCATCACTCCATAGTACTGTCCTTAAACCTGAAATAGTGGGCATGCTGGTTCTCTTTTCTGGTTTGATTTTTTTTTTTTTTTTTTTTTCTTTTTTTCAGGTTGATGGTTCTGGAAGATTAAATCATTTTCTTAATGGTGAATCACAAGCAGGGGGAAAATAAAATCAATATTGCACAAGCCTGCATGGGGAATGCTGGAGAATTGCTATATGTATGGAGAGACATGTATGTCTGATTCAGTTTTTCACTTCTTAAATCCCGATAAGTAATTTCATGCTTCACAACTGATATTTAGTCAGTTATTAGCGTCCTTTATGAGGTTTTGACATTTCTGTGCCAGCTGTTTGGATACACATTGGGTGATCTCTGTAATTGGAGCTTGTAAAGCAGGGTGGTTGTGCAAACTGTGGCAGTGAAATCTGGGCTGCACTTTTGTGCTAATGAGGAGAAATGAGGCACAGGCTGGTGCACTTTGACACGCTGTCAAATCGGCTGCCTTTTTATCTAAGCAGTTGCTTTTTTTTAATCGTTTCAAGTTAAAGGATTAGTGGAGGGGGAAAAAAGCCTTAAAACGGCCTGAGGCATGCGGGTGCAGTAGTGCACATGTTTTTCAGGGCTGTACTGTGTACTGGGCAGATTTAGGCGATGCTGAATGAGTTTTGCATGTGAAATATTGCAGTAGACAGTGTTTATATTTCATCATTTGGAACTCTGGCACAATCCAATCTAAGTCCACAGTTGAGCAGTGGAGGGTTATGGGCACTACTCAAGGTTGTTTTTAAACTTCGTGTTAGTGATTTTACTGCTGCTCAACACCAATGTGTTAAGAGGCTCTGATGTTTTACTTTACTGAGCACAAAGCACAAGTTCATCAAATAAAGATCATCAAACTCTAACTCTTCAGTGTGTTTCTGTACCATTTATTGTGATTGGAATTTGCTAATCTCTTAGAAATACTGGAGCGCTTAGTTGTAAAGTTTTGACGTTGGAACGCTAAGTTGTAAGGTTTACGTCCGTTGTTTGACTGTAAGAAAGTGTGTAGCTATAAGAAAATATATATAGCTACATTTAAAATTCTTCTCTGTTTTAGCCATTTGTTCTCTGATTTGACTGAATGAACAGATCAGAGTAGGCATGTGTTGTTATTTACTTATGATGTGGTGAATATCAGGTGGTTTTGGAGGGATGTATGAAGGCATTTCAATATGAGGGTTACCGAGTTTGCAGCACTGTGTACTGGATGCATTCCTCTCCTTAGCCGTGCCCCAGTCATGGTGGAATGCTCTTGAGTAACCACCATTTAATTCTTGTGCAAATTAGCCCTTCAGCTGCCCACTCTCATTGTCAGCATGTCAGGGCCATGTTTTACGTTTGCTGCGTCAATCCAGTTATCTGTGACCTACAGCATAACCATTGCATTTTGTCTGACACCACTAAAGCTTCAAACTACCGGCTTTACAACGTTTTTCAGTCTCTCACGGTTCAGATACCTTTTTTAAGCCCGCTGAATGAGCCTCGGGATCTAACTGTGGATTAATATTATCACTGTGTTTCTCTGTGTCCACATTGGGCCTCTAAAATAGCTTTCTTCATTCCCTCCCAGTTTTAGTTTTTATGTTCAGAGTGTTTTTTTTTTTCTTTCTTTCAGAAAACTACTTATATTGATAAAATTGCAAGCACAGAATTCTACTTTTAAACTACTCCTAGTGAAAACACATAATGCCATTACTTTCTAACAAAGCTGTACTTTGACACACATGAACTGCAGAGGGCTTTAGTTAAATGTATCTTGTGACATCACATTCACAATAGGGCTGTCAATAGATAAATTTTTTTCTCTTTTTTGTGTGTGATTAAATGCGATTAATCACACACTTAAAGTGAAATTAAACATACACTATTATTTATTTGCTTAAAATTTCAAATTCAAATTTCAGTTCAAATTTATTTGTATAACACTTTTAACAATGGACATTGTCTCAAAGCAGCTTTATAATACAAAGGGTTTAATATTATACAAGGAAATATCAAAAATTCAAGATTAATAGACATATATGTATGCGTGTGTGTGTGTGTATGTATGTGTGTGTATATATATATGTATATATATGTGTGTGTGTGTATATATATATATATATATATATAATGTATGTATGTGTGTGTGTGTATATATATGTGTGTGTGGTATTTTATGCTAATAATATTAGGTCCTTATTTGTAGTTTGCTTAATACATGTGGAATGTTTGTCATCCTCTCTCAAGCTTTGAATCAATACTTGACTCACAAAGGGGTCCAGCGACTAACATAACTTCTTATAACTGTGTGTGTGTGTGTGTGTGTGTGTGTGTGTGTGCGTGCGCGCGCTCACGCTCCCGCACATGTGCATGCTTGCCCTGGAGCGCATATCCATGCATTCCTTATTCTCTTTGCCAAACACTTGACAGGTGTCTCAGGTTCCACAGTATTCTGGTTGTTTTTTTTTTAGTTTATTTATTTCCTTTTTTTAGTGCATGACAAATACTTGGACACACTGCACGTGTTTATGTGAAACACGGCTTGATTCGAGCGACGTTATCCGGAACCTAAATACATGTACAGTATATAATGTATGAAAGCTAGCTTTAGTGGCTTTTATTTCATTTAGGGTTTGGGAGTGGAGGGTTTGTCGATGTACGTCAGATAATGCAATCTCTGTGGATGGACAGAAATAAATCCATCAATACCTCTCTTCTTGTTTTCTGCCAGAGCCCATATTGCATGATTTAAAACAGAGAGAGGTCAGCTTTTCCCAACTGCACGTCTGCTAAAAAGCTGTTTTGATTTTTTTGTGCGTGTTTTGGCTTACTGAAGGGAGGATGGATGGAGCCTACAATAAATGTGTAACCTTGGCAACGTTGAAGAGAGCATGTGGAGATGATTAAATTGATGGGGCAACTGAATCTGAGTCTTATCTCTAATTTAAAGCATTAATATTATTTGCATTTGTTTTGATCTGGCAAAGCTCTCGGTAAATATAGAGCAACGCACAAGACTGTATGAAATCTGACAAATGTCTTGTTTAAAATCTTATGCTATGTTCATTAGAGTTATTTTTTTTCCCCCAACTTGCACACCGCCGATTTACTGCACTTTGTGTTATTTTGCTTGAGGTTTGTGTTCCTGATATGATTTTGCTGCATAGACAACAGTACAGTTGGTGTGCAGTGTTTCTTTTAAATAAAGTGCACCCTCTCTGCAACCTAAAAGGCTGTTACAAAACGGGCACTTTCGTAGCACTGCTATAAAGGGACAGAGGGAGTAAGAAGATGAAGAACGATATATATACTCACTGTCCACTTCATGCAAGTATCCGCCAATCATTTAAGAGCAGAGATGGTGGAATGAACTTCCCGTAGAGGTCCGAACAGCTGAGTGACTGGCTGTCTTCAAACGACAGCTGAAGACCTACCTCTTCACGAAATACTTGAACTAGCACTTTCTCCCCTGTTTGTTGGATGTGTGTACGTTAATTAGCAGGTGTTTACAGATGGAGAAATGAATGCAAAAGTTTTGTGAAGAATTTCTGCAATCCAAAGCCATCTCCTTTCTAGGTTTCTAAGAGATGCAGCAGTTGGGACTGTGGCTACATCTTCAGCAGTAGAAAGTAGTTTCTATGTGATGACTCCATCAGAAATTGTACAGAAATCAGTATGGACCAGGCATTTTCAGAGAGCAGAACGGGGTCAGGATCGCTGTTATAACTGTCAGGAGCAGCCTGTGTAGTTCCTGTGTAGCTGCTTGAGGAAATTTCATTAACTGTTTTCAAGCATCACAGTGTGGAAAAAGATCAGCTGAAGTTTTTAGTGACTCACTGTAGCCTCAGATGGTCTTGCTTGACTGGAACTGGACTGGAACCTGAACCTGGAATTCTGCTTACGTAGCCCATCCGCTTCAAGGTTCAGTGTGTTCTGCTCGCTAAGGTTTTCTGGTCTGGTTAACACACAGTGGTTATTTGAGTGCCTTCCTCTCAGCATGAACCAGTCTGTCCATTTTCCTTTGTCCCGTCTCATCAACCTAGCTACACACAACCGACACTCACTGGACGTTTTCATTTTTTTGTTCCTCAAACTTCTCTGGGTTAAAACTAGATCTCAGTCTGATGTTTGCTCTAAACAATAAATAACTTTTAATCAGTATCTGCATGATTTTGTGTGTGTCACATTGGATGACTGGATAATTAAGATGCTGTTCAGGTGAAGTGGATTGTGACCGCATATTTCCTTAGCTTCAAGTCTGGGCAAATTGAGTGCGAGGAGAAATTCTTCCTGCACTGAGATTTTTTTTGGAACACTGTCATAAATATTACAGCAGAATCCTCAGAGTAGACCAAGGATCCAGTCTAAGCCAGTGTCTATCTTACTATTTGACAGCAAACATGTAAGCAGTGCTGTATGAATATTGCATAAAGGACGGCTCACACGCTCGCTTTACCGGCTACTTGTACTCTTCTTTAGAAGAGCCTTAAGAGTTGTAGGAAAAAAAATAAGGTGACCAGTAAAAATCGATAAAGAGATGTTCGGTAAAAGAGAGATGGAGCGTGCGGTGAGACGGATAAAGGTGAAACTATTGGAGTTTCTCTCAGTCTGTGATGTTAGAGAAGATAGGAAGCAGTGGGATGGTCAGGTGTCCACAAATATTTGGCCGTATTTACAGTGTAATACCAGCTAGTACTGTAGTCCTGTGCGGTATGTCACCCAACGATCCGGATTCTATGCTTAATTCAGGCTGATAGAAATGAGACGGCGTGTTGAAGTGTGTCGAAAGGATGTTCGGTAAAAGTATATTATGAACCACGTTACTGGCGTGTATAATGGAAGAATTACAACAAATTTCAGCAAAGGTTATTTTAAAGAATTAGTTGAGAACAGGAAATATAAGACAGGTTAATGAGAGCTGGCTAAGACACACAGCTTTTGAAATGGATATAGTCACTAATAGAGACGGATGAAAAACGGGATGGGGTCGGAGGGGAGGGTGGGGGGGTTGGCGAGCTTAGAGGCGAGGGGGCTCTCAGGGGGAGAGAAGAAGAGTATGAAAAGACAAAAGCAGGATGAATAAAGTGACGGAGCAGAGTGGAAAAAGAGACAGATGGTGAAATGTCTCTGATACCGAGTGTTAATGGACACAGCTGTCATTCATCGAGTGCTTGCGTGGCTTTGTGTGTGCGTATGTTCGTGCATAAAGCAGCGACAAAATGGTCTACGAGACGTGAGATTCACTATGAAGCAAATGTATCACAGAGGCATCCCCAAGCCAAAGATTTTTTTTTTTTTTTTGGGTGTTATTTTTCTATTTCTCACCTAATCATTCACTCATCTGGGCTCTTTAACCCCTCCTTCTGTTCAGTGAACCGTTACTATATAATGTGGCCTTGCTGCCCTCTGGTGGTCAGTGGAGACAACCGTATACTGGTTTGTTGTACGTATATGTACACAAAACAACACAACACGTATCGTGAATTCATCTGGTGCTTTAATTGTTCACCATTAAAAAAAAAAAGAAGAAGAATTAACATATACTAATGATATCCACATATACCAATAGTATAGGCAGTGTTGCGTGACGTTACGGTAATCCGCAGGGGCATGAACAGACTAGAGCTGCGTCTCAAATCACGTAATTAAAGTATGGCTACGTAGGCAGTACGTTTTTCAGTGTTAACACTAAATGATTACTTTAGAAAAATACTCTCGTGTCGCTTGCCACACCTACTCGAAAAAACATTCGAAAGATGTAGTAAAAACGTTCTAAAAATACGGTCATGGATTTTATTTCGAGACACAGCTCATGACAGCAATTACAATGACTGAGTTTTGTGTGTGTGTGTTTTCGTACTGCTTTACAAAGATAAATACACTCACTGGACACTTTATTAGGAACATGTATGTACTAATGCAGGTCAAAATCACCGAGATGACACGTTTCCCCATACTGATGGTTATACGCCGCACTGCTGCCACGGGAGTGCATTAGATAATTGCATTAATGTCTAGGTGTACAAGTGTTCCTGATAAAGTGCTCAATAAGCTTCCGTATCCAATAATAGTATGAATTTGTCGATGTGCCCTTCAGCGGATGTCACTTTTAAGGTACAAAAGTACGCACATGCATAGTCACACGTAAAGTCTTTATATAGTAAGTGCTAGGGCTGGGCGGTATATCGAGTTTGGGGGATATATATCGATATGATTTCCCAATGAGATGCAGGATTATCCAATATCGTCCATATCGATATGGTTTGAGGCCACACATCCTCGTGCGTGTTCTGCGCAAAACACAGCATACCCACTCCAGCACAAGGTGACAAGGTTGCGTGGGACATGGAAGAACACGCAGCTGTCAACACTGCAGAAAACATACTGGTCAGAAAAATAAAACAAAAAAAAAAAGAAGATGGTCTGGATTTAAAACTTCCGATAAGCAGCAAAAACAGTCCATCTGCAGGGAATGTAATAAATCAGTTGTATCAAAATGTGGAAACACGTCAAATCTCTTCCATCACTTTCTTACTTTACCATAAATTGAAGTACGATGAACATTTACAACTTCGGCCACGAAGACTACGCAGCCGTAACCCAAAACATCTGCCCCGAAACAAAGCTCTCTGGAAGCTTCTTTTACCCGAAGTGTGCCTTACGAAAAGAACATGGTTCCTATTGAAACGGTGGAACGAGGGTTTTAAAACCTTGCTAAAAGCCACTGACCCAAGATACGAGTTACTCAATCGCAAGTACTTTGCACTGGAAGCTCTGCCGCAAACGTACAGTGAAGTTAGACAGAAGCTTTCCGAGCGGCTCGCAAAAGTGGCGCATTTCGCACTAACAGCCGGTATCTGGTCAAACAGGACATGTATAGCCATATATAAGCCAAAGATTTTTAATAATTTGAAATATGTTGTGCAGCTGTATATTTGTAAACAGGGAGGGAAACCCTGTGTTTGCATTTTATTTTGTGCAAAAACTATTTAAATAAAGGTTTAATAAAGGTTTTGACTTTCAAGTAACCATTTATTCCTTTTTGTAAATAAACATCTGATATATATCTCGTATACCGTCATTCGGCCTAAAAATACCGAGATATGAATTGTTGCCCATATCGCCCAGCCCTAGTAAGTGCTCCACGTTAAAAGCAGTAAACTATACAAAATAGATCATAGTTATATTTTAAAAATGTACTTAAAAATGTACAGTAAAATACAAGCTAGGTAAAACTTGCTGTGTTTCTAGATTGTATTCCTGATGTACTCCTCTGCTTTCACAGCCTGTCCAGCATCAGGCGCTTTAAACTCTGTGCCATTCTCAGAATGGCTGGTTATTGCCCCTGTGGCAGCTGGTTCTGTATTGTTCAGCATTCCTCAGTCACGTGGTTACTTTTAATTACTGGTTTGTATTCATCATCAAACCCAGCCACATCTCCCACCAGTGCAGCCGTTCCTCCGTGTGGTGGGCCATCGCTGTTTCAGCCTCAGCATGTCCAGAGTGACGTGACTTCATCTGATTTACGTTGTTCCTTCTGTTCTGGGTCTTGCCTCACTGGCTCACACTGTCCCCGTCACAGCAGATTCTAGCCAATGAAGATTTAAAAGTGTCCTTTGTCCTAGCTGCATTGCCTTCTCTGACTACTGCTCCATTCAAGCCAGGCTTTTTTCCCCTGGACATTTTGTGCATCACTAGTTGGAATTTTCCCACCTCCATGGATTGAATCCAGCATTCCCAATGACCGTCCACAATAGCCAGCATTCTAGCACTTAATCCTGCCACGCTGTGGTCTGGGAACTACTATAATAATAAAAAAAAATAATAATAATAATAAAATGGCAAGTGAAGCTGCCATTCTGCACATGAGCACTGAACACTGTAATTACAGTTAGAGGATTGGGTAACATGGACACACTGGAGAACAATGTAAACTCCTTATAAGCCTCATTACCCGTAATGAAATTCTGAATTCTTTTTGTATTTGTCATTCATTTTTAAATTGAAAGTGCTAAAACTAGTTTTATTAATTTAAGGCCACCTACAGAAGCACACGATGATTAGACAAAAGTTTTTTGTAAGGGCACTGACCTAGACTGATACGGATACTGACACTATTCCTATTTTCCAGCATGGTCTTCACATACTGTACGTCATTAGACCAACGTCTTTTTGGCTACAGGTTCTCTTTGTGCGTTTCCATGCCTTTCACTCTGATCATCTTCCTCAGTGGAGTAGTGCTGTAGTGCCTGATGCCTGTTTCTGGAGAGAGCATCCTGAAAGCGCATGCCGCAATCCTCACAGCCGTAAGGAAGGGAACTTCTCGCTTCCTCTCCCTCCGAGTTTTTTCTGCTTGGAAGAGGCCTGTGCTCACGGGGCAGGGAAGATGCCTCCTGATCAGCCTGTTTCTGCTGGACCTCGGAGCTACTGTTGGCCAGGCTTGGTCGCCCTACGGAATTGGGTTCGGTAATAATGCCGTGTGCAGTGCGCTGATGAAAACGAACGCCAGACCGGTTGGAGAAGCCCTTACCGCACAGGCTACAGATAAAGGGCCTCTCGCCTGTGTGGACACGCATGTGGACCTTAAGGGCTCCTGACTGCGTAAAGCCCTTGCCGCACTGCACACACTGGTATGGCTTCTCACCAGTGTGTATCCGCTGGTGCGCCCTGACGCCAGCCAGGTGCGGGAAGCCCCGACCGCAGTAGGAGCACGTGTACGGTCGCTCGCCCGTATGAACACGCCGATGGATCTTGAGCGCACCTGACTGGCTGAAGCTCTTGCCACAGTCAGAGCACGTGTAAGGTCTTGCTCCCGTGTGGACGTTAAGGTGTACACGAAGGTTGCTGTGCGAGTTGAAGACACGGCCACACTCCGGGCACAGGAAGCCGCCGGCTTTGGACGAGTGCTGGCTGCGCTGGTGCTGAAGCAGCTGTGAGGGCCGCATGAACAACGCAGAGCAGTGCATGCACGGGTGCTGGCGCTGGGTATGGCCCTCTTGCTGTGCACAGTTTAAGGAACGCTGGCACAGCAGGCAGGTGGTGAGCGGGCAGTGGTGATGGTGGTGGTGGTAGTGATGGTGAGCGTGAGTGTGGGCAAAGTGGGATTCGGATGCCTGCTGGGGATGCAGGAGATGAGGGCACGGATGGCAGCAGAAGCAGGGGAAAGCCTGGAGAGTTGGTGAGCAGATCTGGGGGCTGGAGTCTGAAGAAGTTGTCGGACTGTGTGTGTTTGTGCCTTTGTCCTGGTGCTCGGTGTTGGACAAACTGTTCGATTCACTGTTTCTTTCCTCCAGAGAAAAAGCCAGACTGAGACAGGAACCCAGGCCAAGCGCAACTGTGCTCGGCTCTTTGGACTGTGATGTGGATGCTTTTGATGTGTTTGCCTGAGAGGAAGAACTGTCTCTGGATTTCAGGCAAAGCGGGTGCATCGCGGATGCAGACGCGGACGCTGAAGACAGAGGACAGCCTGGGCATGTGCAGGCATATGTCCGTACTGCAGAAAAGAAATAAATACAGTTGAGTAACCACTATTATATACCTAACATCTAATATAAGGCTTTTCCATTCAGTTGAGGACTTTACATTTCACATACATCTTGCTGAATCTGCAAAATTAAATGTTTTTCATGAGTCCCTTAGTCCTGAGCAGTTAAATTGCCCACCGCAGTTCCTGTACATTATTTGCTTTTCCAGCATCTTCTGCATATTTGAGGCCTTTCCATCAGCAGCATTATGTTTCTGAGATCCGTCTTTTCATGCTGATCACAACCGAGGGACTCAAACACAGCTATTACAAAAGCTGCAAAACTGCTTCTTTAATAGCTGTGTTTTGAGTCTCTCCGCTCGACATTACATATAGGCAGCTTTGGAAAAAGTTCATATAAGCAAATGATATGCAAATAATGTGAGGAAAGTTCTTCTGTAGAACAGTGGGCTGTTTGACTGCTCAGGATCTAACAAGGGACTCATGAAAAACTCGCTGATCATCCTGGTAACAACACACAGTATTAAGAATCTAGTGTGTGGGAACTTTTGAACCGGATCATTTGTGTAAAATCAGTTGTCTTGTAGACTAGATATAAGGTTCAAATATTTACATGAATACAGTAAACCTATTAAAGTAGCTATACACTCACACTGTTGCTCATCACAATTTGTAGACTCAATCCTCTGTCCAGAGTGAGAACTGATGTTCGATGCCATGTTTTTCCGCTGGTTCTGGCTGTGGGGGTCAGTCTGAGCCGGGTAACAGGATTTGGGTGCTGGTGTCTCAGAAGCCATGCTTTCCCAGGCAGTGCGGAGCGACTGATTGTTCGTGCATTTCAGTAGCTGACCAGAGCTAGACGCACTAAAAGCCATAAGGTCACCAATAAAGTTATTCATCTCCAGCCAAGAGCTGGGAGCAGACTGCGGGAAGAAAAGCAGTGGCCCGTGAGTTAAAACACATTCACAAAACCAAACGCACAACAGCAACGTCAAACTCAAAGACGCTTAAAACACGTTTGTTCCTGATTCAGCTGATGCAGCGTTTTCACATTTGTTGGTGTTCTTTTTAAGTTCCTTGGTGCATAGGAACCCTATTGTTAATTCTACCCTTTCTTCTTCGTGTAGGGTGTCTATGGCAGCTCAAAGAACAAAGTGAAACTTGAGACATTGTTTAGGGTCTAAGGAACATTCTGACCAAATCTGAATAAAGTGCAGCCTACACACAGGCATCATCATAGGGTAAAATCTGGGTTTAATGATGCACTTTGTGTGTCCAAAAGTAAATTCTGCCTCCTAAGTCCCACTGGGTTGAGACGAATTCAACGCACCCTATGAACTCAATTTCATCTTAGATTTTGTTACTCCTCCTACCACTCGAATAAAAAAAAATCAATCAATCTATAATAAGCTAACGAACCTAAGGGCTAAATCACTGAACAGGAAGTGAAACTGTAACTCGGCAACGACTTTGCGTCCTGACACAAAACTTTATAAACATTTTTAAGGCCAAGACCTGAAGCTATGTAACAAATTTCTTGTCAGCCCATCACTCGTGAACACCTTTGCTAAAGGTATGGGTCTCTCAGCAATTGTAGTGTCTGAGTAGTAGTGAAGATGTTCCCCGAGTCTGCGTGAAAATGCTGCTATAATTTTGTTTAACTGTTCGTATGTTTGTGTTTCTGTTTTTCCCCCTCCTGTATTGTTTCAGTTGCTGTTGCATATTCTAATTATTCTGTTTTTGTTTCTTCTGCTGTTTCGTTTTTATTATTATTATTATTATTATTATTATTATTCATTGCTCTTAATTTGCTGCTGTGTGTTGGTTTTGTTAACGTATTTTGCATTTCCGGGCTACCGTATGAATGTAAAATGCTCTGCTAACACAATAAATTCACAAAAAATCGAAACCTAATAATAATCAAGAGGAAAGAAACACTTCGACGGAGACGTTTATGGAAATATCTCTGTGGTATTTCAGCCGAAAACAGTACGACTTGCTATACGATAGTTCATTGAGGAGTTTTAAAAGCAATCGAGTGTAGTGTAAAATATATTCTTTCGTTTTCCCGTGCGTAACTCTTCCATACTTAGAGAAAGATGGAAACCCTTTTGTAATGAGCCTGAAATGTTGTTCTTGTTTATTTTTACTACGACATGCTATTTTACGCCAACACGCCTATTTCACACGAACCGTGTATCTGTACGTATACTTACAGCAAATCTATCTTTGTCCATTACCCTGCACGGCTGCATCACAGACAAATCAAGCTCAATGTCATGTTTAAGAATTTGTAGCGGTCGTGCAGCTGTTGATTCACCGCCATCTTCCTTCACCAGCGGTGGACCACTTCCGGATGCTGCTCTGGGACACGTGACTGACACATACACGTAGAGCTCAATAAAAATAGAAGCCCCCAACACCAACAGGAAAAGGAATCAACTCTTTATAGTTATGTACACTTTTATACAAGATTTATTCTATTAAATACTTTTTTTCCCCAGACAGTTTCCTAGATTTTACACTTTACTTTGTCATATTTAGGTCACATATATTTACTTACTTAATAACTGTACTGGTGTTAGTTTAAATGCCCATTCATTCTTCCGAGCTTTGGCCCTGGAAGCACTTGTCAGCACCTCGTTTCATTTTCAAAATATTTTTTGAAGTTTTATAACGAGTTAACACCAATAAACGATCGTTTTAACACTGTTTAACACTTTACGATAAGAGTACAAGGATAATCATAATCATAGTAACTTTTGAATACTAATTGCAGTATGATCCAATGCTGAAATGAGGCATGACGTAAGCACTAATTAATAAAGAGATAACTTGAACTTAAACTACGATGTAAATCTTCATGTAGGAATAACGTTAGTACTAGGATAGTGACAATTTCCTGCCGGAACACCAGGGGGCGTTCAGGCAGTGGTTTGTTTTCGGTGCTTTTGTGTACCTTTTGTGTTCTCACCTGTGTTAAACCCGCCACTGCACACCTGTTCTTTGTGTCTGTGTTACTGATGTGATAGTTGGGGGTTCAAGCCACTTGAGCAACGTCCTTAACAATTTCTGTTCCTGGGGCAGTAGATCATGGCTGCCCACATCATAATAAAGGTTGTGAGATTTGTGTGTCTGTGAGACTAAAATAAGGAATCTCAGCTATAAGACATGACAACAGGGGTGTGTATTTGATAGACATCCTGGATTTTTATAGTCCTGGAAAGGACAAACTTTTTTTTTTTTAGCACTTGGCTCGAAGTGTTAAAATAAACACTAATTAAAATCTAAAATAATAAAAATTTGTCAACATAATCTGCTCCGCTCAACACATTCTCATATCTTTTACATACTTTTGACATCATACTTATATAGTATTATATAAAACCAGGCAAAACATGTTCAGTGATAAACCTGATTCTCTTTTGTACTTTCTACAAATGTTTGTTTTTATTTTCACCGTTTTGTTACATTGCATTGTTTGACGTCCCTCTGTAAAATGTTCATAGTTATTACAGGTCCTGGATCAGTTAATACAGAAGTGCACTTGAGAGCTACAAACACACATGGAATAGATCACCACTGTTGTAGTCATATGTAGTAGGCTTATTGTTTAGGACATGTTTAGCCCTTGCTGTGACCTTTGGTGTGGTGCTGCATGCACTTGGTGTGGCGTGATGACCTTCAGGAAGGAACACCGCTTCGCTTTATGCCACAGGAAGAAGAGTGTTGTGCTCCTTGTAGCTGCTTCAGGGTTGCGGTAAGGGGTTTCAGCTTTGTGTGACTGAGGAACAGAGTTCGAGTTATAAGACAATAAAAAAAGTTTAAGCGCTCTCCGAAGAGTAGATCATGTGGTACAGCTGATCCTGGAAGATGCCTGCGTATGTTCGGGCAGCTCCTGTTGTCTCTGCATACAGGCTCCTGACAAAAAAAGAAATAGGAGGCATACTGTAAAAATGCATTCAAGTATATTATATTAATGTTATGCTGTGCATCTATTTGAAAAAAAAAATAAAACATTCACGAACTTGGCTTTCTCATCCAGTTTGAGATCCTTGATGGTGTCTACGTATGAACCAGCAACGCCCAAGCTATAATCATAATAAGTCCTCAGTTTGTCTATCAGAAAAGTAACCGGTCCCTTTTCTTCCTCTTCCTCGACCTCTCTGGGCACACGGAAGCTCCCCGCACCTGCAAAAAAACAAACGCTTTGTTCGTTTCGTCATTCGTAGCTTTAAATGATATAAACTCTTCCACTGGGCAACATAAACGCGGTCCATTTCCGGGTGTTATCATTACGTACCCAAGGCGAGGAGTGCGATGAGCATGCTGACAATCACCAGTCTGTTCATGTTGAGTACTGGACCTGAGGAGAAAATGAAGATCAGAATCAGTTACTGTGTCGAAAGACCATCAGGGTGACTACTCACTACTCAAGAACCGCTATCCAAAATTTCCACCAATGCCAAAACATCTAATGGCATAAAAGGTACATGAAATTATATTCTTTAAGATCACTATTTCTATATATACATTTTCTCTCTCTCTCTCTCTCTCTCTCTCTCTCTCTCTCTCTCTCTCTATA
>JAOTRN010000048.1:13538-29013 GCA_028566695.1 Bagroides melapterus
TCTAACAGTAAACAAGAGTTGAGTTCTACTGTAAGGTTAACTGTAAAGTTATAAATGTTTGGAAATTATTTAGTTGGCAATATCCATTAGAAACTTGAATGTAATCAAAAAGTAATCAAATGTAATGAGTTGCTTTACTTTTATAAAGTAATTGAAAAGTTACACTACTTATTACATTTTGAATAGGGTAATTTGTAATCTGTATCCTATTACATTTCCAAAGTAACCTTCCCAACACTGATCATGAGTTTGACTTCTTTTGTTTGGTTGAGACTTGGCAACAGCAAAATGACTTTCTGGAACTTAATCAGGCATGTCCACCGGGGTTTGTTTACATCTTGCAGCCCCGGACTTCCAGATACGGGGGAGGCCTCGCAATATTCCATAACACGACTTACAAGGCATCTCCACTGACTCTGTCCACACTTCATTTGAATCCGCTGTTTTACAAATCATGGTTCAACACAGACTATAGTCGCTGTTATATACTGACCACCAAAATACTGTAATACATTTTTTATCTGAATTCTCTGCATTTCTAACCTCTCTCTGTAGACTCTTTCCTAATGTTATTTTACTCTGTGATTTTAACGTTCATGTGGATGACACTGTAAATGAGCTCACTAAGGACTTTATGTCATGCCTTGATGGCTTTAGTTTTCAACAATTCATTGATTTTCCGACTCACTCAAAGGGCCACACATTGGACCTTGTCGGTTGCTCAGGTGTTACACCTTTTGACTGTGTTGCATCTGAGCTGCCTATATCTGACCATAAATTAATCTCATTCACTGTTAATGTTCCACTATACAAATCTCTTCAGCAGCGCTCAATGTCCTTCAGGAATTTAAAAAACATCAATCTCTCCACTCTGTTCACTGTAATCAACAATCTCCCATGCACCATCTCACCACCCCTGATGACATGATATCTTACTACAACTCGGAACTACAGATCCTTCTGGACACTCATGCACCTCTAAAAACCCAACTGTCTCTATTATTCAGTCTTCACCCTGGTTTACTCTTGAGCCTCGTCAGCTCAAGTCCTGTGGTCATCATCTGGAACGCCTATACAAAAGAACTGGACTTTCTGTACACAGAGAAACATACAGTGAGCATGTGCTCCTCTATAAAAACACATTGTCTTCAGCTAAAACTGCTCATTACAATAAGCCGTTTGCATCTCTGGTGAAGGGAACACAAAAGTCTTGTTTTCCACAGTAAACAGTATTCTGAAACCACCTGACACTCTTCCACCCCACCTGTATTGCACTGCTTAGTGTAACACTTTTATGACCTTCTTTAATGCCAAAATCACTAAAATTCATCAACAGTTAGCTAATTCACCCCACAGCTCACCCCACAGCTTATCTGCTCTTTTAATCTCCCCACTGAATCAGAAATTTCCAAATTCTTTAATAAGTCTAAATCTTCTACATGTCAGCTCGATCCTCTGCCAACACAGCCTGTTAAAGCTTGTACGTTGTTGTAAATTAACCAGAGACCAGTCGAAGAGCAATCGAGGAGACTTGGAAGTATGTTGCAGGAATCTTTTATTGAAGATTAGAATACACTCAGAAGTGCTATGGTCATCAAGATCTCCACAAAACAGACACAACACCTCTGATATTTATACAGATTTGGTAGGCCGTCCTTCAAGTTGTGTTAAAACAGACCCCTGATTTCCCGTACCCCCTAGTAGAGGCTATGTTGGGAGTATGTTTACCCACTAAGATATACGACCCTTTTGGTTTCAAGAAAGAATGTTTACGACCCTTCCCAAACAGGTTAGTGATCCTATCTCTGCGAGAACACCAGAAAATTTGTTTCCCACAACGTCCTCACTGTCCTCTCATATAACTCGAATCATTCACTCCTTTCTATCTTCCGGCATTGTCCCATCATCCCTTAAAACAGCCGCAATTACTCTGATCCTTAAAAAACCTGGCGCAAACCCTAATATCCTCAACAATTTTTTGTCCGATTTCAAATCTTCCTTTCATTTCTAAAATTTTGGAAAAAGTAGTTGCAATACAGATTCATATTCACCCCAGTGACAATAACCTCTTTGAATCATTTCAGTCTGGATTCCGTACTAAACATAGTACGGAAACTGCTCTGGTTAAGGTTAACAATGATCTTTTAATGGCTGCTGATGCTGGAGTATTAACAACCCTGTTCTTGCTAGATTTGAGTACAGGCTTCAACACTATTTCTCACTCCATTCTATTAGAACGTTTAGCTACAATTGGCATCACTGACATCCCTCTCGCCTGGTTCACCTCATACCTCTCTGACTGTACCCAGTTTGTGCAATTAATATATTTCCGTTTTCAGCCTCTCTCAGTCAGCTGTGGTGTTCCCCAAGGGTCTGTCCTTGGCCCCCTTCTGTTCCTCATCTACCCCCTTCCTCTTGGTCATATCTTTAGAAAATACAGTATACATTACAATTGTTATACAGATGATACACAACTTTATATCTCCACAAGGCCTTACTCAGCTCTTCCACCCTCCTGTCTCACCAACTGCTTAAATTAAGTAAACACTTGGTTTTCCAGCAATTTTCCCAAACTTAACAGCAATAAGACAGAAGTCCTCCTCATATGGTCAAAAACCACCTTATCCAAAAATAACAGTTTCTCACTCTGCATCGATGGTTCCTCAGTGTCTCTCTCTTCTTAGGTCAAAAACCTGGGGGTCATCACTGATGGCACTTTGTCCTTTGATGCCCATATAAGCAATATCTGCCGATCATGTTACTTCCAACTCTGTTACATTTCTCGTCTTCCCCCATTCCTCACACCACTCTCATACATCCACTGGTCACCTCCCGTAATGATTACTGTAATTCACTTCTAACTGGCATACCACAAAAACTCCTACATAAACTCCAACTCCAACCCATTCACCTTTAATTCATCACATTACCCGCATCCTTCAACAACTCCACTGGCTTCCCATCAAATACCATATAGAGTTTAAAATTCTCCTCCTCACTTTTAAAGCACTTCATAATATCGCTCCCCCTTACGTATCAGAGCTCATTCAATTCTATACCCCCTCTCGCACTCTCCGCTCTTCTTCATCAAGGCTCCTCTTTAGACCTCCTGCCCACCTGACCACCATGGGCTCTAGAGCCTTTAGTCGTACTGCTCCTCGCCTCTGGAATTCTCTCCCTGAGAACATCCTTAACACAGATTCCCCAACCAAATTCAAAACTCAACTTAAGACTCATTTATCCAGAAACGCATATTCTACATAATATGAGGCTGCACTCAAATCTTCATTTAAACCTCTTTCTGAATCTTCATTTATTTTTAAATGTCTTAAATTTTGACACTCTCTTTTCATTTAATTTTTGTTTTAATCTTCTTTCACTACTTAATGTTATCTTATCTTATTGTTTATTTGTTCTGTTTGATCTGGAAGGTGACCTTGGGTGACTAGAAAGGCGCCTATATAAATAAAATACATTATTATTATTATACCAACATCCCGATGAAGAAGGCTCGGCAGCGTCTTTTCCATCTAAGACGCTTAAGGGACTCTAAACCACCCCCTGAGGTGCTAAGGAACTTCTACATCTGCACCATTGAGATCATCCTGACAGGAAGCATCACAGCTTGGTTTGGGAACAGCACCAAGCAGGACAGACGAGTTCTCCAGAGGGTGGTGCGGTCAGCTGAATGTACCCGCACTGAGCTCCCTGACCTGGAGTCTATTTACAGCAAGCGGTGCTGGACCAAAGCCAGGAAGATCGTGCAGGACCAACATCCCAACAATGGACTCTTTTCTCTGTTGCAGTCAGGAAAGCGTTTCTGTTCCCTGAAGGCACAGAGAGAATGAGGAGGAGCCCTCAACCAGAACGACACCTAGAACCTGGACTCTATAGACTCTCTCACTCACACACACACATACAACAATAACTACCTCAGTTGAACCTTTTTGCACCTTTGCACTGCACTTTGGACCCTTTTTTTTTTTTGCACTGATCACTTTACACCCTGCTCCTGTACAATCTTCTGTTCTATATATTTAATTTTTTCCTAAATTTTATAGTGTCCTATTTTTATATATAGTCTACTCCTATATTCTATATGCTATATATTCTATATTTTATTACTGTTATTTTTATTTTCACATATCTCTTTATTTCTTTATTTGTATTTTTATTTTACTTTTGTTCTATATATATCTGATATTTTAATTTCTACCACTCTACCTCTCTGCTAAGGACCAGTTGTACAAAATGTACGTTTAAGTGTTCCATAAAGATGCAGTTTGTACAGTGTGTGTTCAGTGGTATTGAGCCAGACTGGGTTAGGTGTATGACTAGCCCAGGTGTGTGATTGGAGGCATCATGGTGTTGAGCAATCTGACTGCCTCAAGGAAGGGAGTTGTGGAGTCTGCTGTTGGTGGCATGTATGATCCTGAACCTTCTTTGGATAGAAGGAGAGTGAAGAGTCCATGGAATAGTGAGACGAATCGTCCACCGTACTGGGGACTTTGTGGACGCAGCAATTATATTAAATATTATTTGTGTTTGGTAGAGGAATAAGATATGCATCTCTGTAATAATATAAATAAGAATAAGATAATATAGGTAAGATAAACAGTGTAATTTAAAGCGTACATGTTGACGTTAGCTCCAATGCTCATCATGTCTCTCAACATCTTACTGACTCTGTGTGAGTTGACAGAAGTGTGGTTGTCTCCCCAGTGATCCAGCCAACCTGTGTAAAATTCAGAGTTCACCTAAAACACACAACACACACACATTTATTTTAGCTCCTTCGCTTGGTCCTTCACTATGTCCACGAAGCAATGAAAATTCTGCTGGGTGTGACTCAACCCTCTGTAGCTACAACCTGTAGACCAACAAAAACTGTGTGTGTGTGTGTGTGAGAGAGAGAGAGAGAGAGAGAGAGAGAGAGAGAGAGAGTATCAACTCTATAATATATAAACTCACCAGAGGGCCTTTGGGCTCAAATCTTCGTTGACGGATGAACGCATCACTGATGTTTGTATCTGTTATAAAGATAAAGATCTTACACACTGAATAAAATGATCAGTCCAACCATCTTTATTTATCTACCTACTGTAAGACCTCCAGCTTCATAATTATACTTTTAGATTAATTAACTCAACTTTGGATGTCTAGTCACACAATGTTTTGTTTATAAAGTATTTAATAAATGACCAACATGACTGAATGGTTACAACGATCATCTTTTAACATCCAAACTTTAATTATTAAGTTATGACTTAAAATTTGATCATTTGAGGTGGCTGTGTTTCACATTATCACTTTTTTAGACTAACACCTCACACCCTGTGTCTGTTCTGAATGTGATGCAGGAGGAATAAATGCGCAATGAAACTTTAAGCAAGTAATGTTGTCATGGTGATAATCTGCTAATCATACCAGAGCGTAAATAAAAATAACCTCTAAAAACTCCCTCTTTCTCTCACTCTGTATCTAGTCTCTCTAGTCTCTGTTGAGTCTCTGAGCCTTTTCTACAGCTGACAAAATGTAAAAACAGACAACAGACAAAATAATGCAGTCACTATTCGGTCTGAATTAATCTAAAACACACACACACCAGTCCCAAAGTCGATTGTAGCGTACAGCCCCTGCAGACTTCCACATGCCAGCTCTTTTTCCGTGTTTCCGTCGGTGGTAAACAGAACCACATCCTCACCGAGAAAGTTCCGGAACAGCAACCGAAGAGACCGCATGTAGTTATGATCACATGCAAAGTAACTGCCATACTCATTTTCCACCTGCACACACACACTGTATTATATTTATACATTATGAGTTAATCAGCTTGCCTGTAATTATCATGATGTACCTGCACACTGATTATGTTCCCGCCATTCTGATAGAGCCATGGGCGCATTTTAGTCAGTAGAACAGCCAACCAATCACCTACAGCCTGCATGTACTCTACACACACACACACAGTGTCAGCAAGCAAAAAAAAATAAATAAATAAAATTTAAAAAATTAAAAATTCAGCTCTCTTGTAAATATGAGGATATTAATGTGTACCTGAATCTGCTGACCGCAGGATAATGTTGGGGTTGTGGAGCAGCCATGCAGGCAGACCTCCCTAAAAACACACTCACACACACACACACAGCATGCAGTCAGCAGGTTTACATCATACATAACTACTACTCATGTCTCTGTCAGGAATTAACTCATTTTGCTGACTTATGTATTACTTATAACTAACTTCTAATTAAACATAACACAGAACAGAGTAGCTCATTAACTACTTTTGTAGCTAATGAGCTACTCAAAAAGCGCACTTTTGTACGTCGCTCTGGATAAGTGCGTGTAAAATGATAATGACCTTAAATGTAAATGTAAATGTCATTATTTTTGAGGCATTTCCTCACTACAGTCTTACTGCATATACCTTCTAATAAAGACTGTGCTCCAAACTATTACTCAATTGTCTTCTTCCTCTTTCCACTTCCTCTCTGTTAAACTGAGTGGTCATCTCCAAATATAAACACTGAACGGTCAAGTAGAGTATACAGTACTTTATTAATCCTCTAGGAGACATTTGGTGTCACAACTGCCACAAGACCAGAATGCATTACTAGGATATAAAACAAAAGACGCAGAAGACTTCTCACATAAAGAGAGAAAGGGAAGTGAAAAGTGTGTCAGGAGATTTAGTGATATTTGGGCTGCAGACGTTTACCTGTTTAGGAGCCTGACAGCCTCCACAAAAAAATGTTTTTAAGTCAGCATTTCTGTGACCAGATGCTCTGAAAACTGAAGGTGCTTCGACAACCCACACAGTCTATTCTCTGAAGTCTGATTTAATGTGTGAGTTTTGAAGGTTTCCTGTATAACTACTTGTTTGCTGCCTGTCATGAGTTCAGCTGTGAGGTTGGGATTTAACTGTGAAGATTATCCCATTGCCTGGACAGAACTGAAGAGCTGAAGCCCAGAGATAATCCTGCCTCTGTGTCTGTCAGAGATAGCAGTTCAACGTCTATCCTAAAAGTTGACTGTGACTCCAGCTGGTGTTATTTGGTGGTTAGTTACTGCTACATCCAGCCACATTTCATATTCATATGTGACCTGTAAAACCCTCACCATTTCCCACTCAGCGCATATGTATGGTCCAGGCCTCAGGATCACCAGCAGGCCAGTCTCATTGGCAAGATGGAGGAAATATTCCAAATCTCTGTCCCCCTCAAAGCTGTACATGCCCTGCACTGGCTCATGGAAGTTCCAGGGCACATAGCTGTGATAAAATTAATAACAGTGTTAATGAACACGAGTGTTGTCACAGGTTAGAACACTGCAACCCAAAAGCTAGCGCACTCACAACATGGAATCAGTTTTTGAACGTAATCCTGAAATGTTTGTATTTAAATAAATCAAACAACAGTTTATTTTTTTTCTATTATTATTATAACATAACATGTTTGTTAATGCTATTTTAGTGTGTCAAATATTTAGAGGAAAAGATTAACTTCTTACAATAGTGATTGTAATGTAGTTTACTAAAAATAACTCATACAACAGATGGTTGGACAACACTCTCTATCGTAGAAGGCAGATTGGAAAACTTTACCAAAAGTTATTTTATGTTGAAAAAATAGATTTTTTTGAAGGAAAATCGGTTATTTAGCATTATTGTGCATGGCTATTTCTGTCTCAAGCTTGTCTCCCATTTTTTTTTTATAAAGTGTCCACATCTGAGCAGCAAGATATGCAAGAAAGCGCTTATCAATCCTCTCTCTCACTCTCTACCAGATCTACCAGCACTGCTTTACTGGTCCCACCAGCTTTTAGGGTAAGAGGTAGGTATCGAGACTCTTTTCTGTTCTGGCACCGAGGTGGTGGAATGAACTTCCTCTAGGGGTCTGAACAGCTGAGTCACTGATTATCTTCAAATGACGAGTGAATAACTACCTCTTCATGAAATACTCGAACTTGCACGTTCTCTGTGTTTGTTGTATGTGTGTATTTAAAAAAACATAGGGTTTAAAAAAAGTAGGCTCATGATATCTAAAGTCTGTAACCTTGTGAACCAGAGATAATGTATTCAAAAATAGAGATTTAAAAGCACTTTTGTACGGCCAAATTATGTAAATGTAAATTTAAGACAGCAAGAGAGCATTTACTCAGTTTTGGGATTAAATGATCCGGATTAAATGTCAGCCTAAAAAGAAGACTAAGATTAGAGATGAACAGAACTGGGGACAGAACCTCAGTTCTCTAAATTTTCTGAAAGTTAACCATCTTATTTTATATGTTCTCATCACCAGAGTCCTGATAATCAGCTGATACCTCATACTGAGGTCCTAACACTAACTAGAACAGAGTATGTGTGTGATGTAAGCAACTTTACAATCTGTACAAACAATCTGTATTTCACTCTCAGGAGCATTTCTGATGATGTTTTAATCAACATTATAAAATAAATGTGATACTGATGAAGTACTTCAGTATCATCAGTCCATTTCTTATTCCAGTAGTGTGCTCCAATAAGTACACCCTTATCCATTTCCCCTTTTGTACAGAGAGATCAACAATCTTACTGAAACTCCACCACCCTGTGTAGTGTCTAAACCATACAATGTAGTGAAGAGAGAAATCCCAAAGTCCTTTAAAATAAGTCTTTTATATGTATTCTAATTCACTCAGTTCTGAATTCCTCCAGAACTTTTCCAGAATTTTCTCGAATTTTATTATTGTTTTTTTTTGTTGTTGTTGTTTGTTTTAAATGTTGTCTATCTAACTATTTAGGTTTACGGAAAAGAGACAGTACATGTCCATGAGTGATGCTGTGTTAGTTTCTAACTGTGTTTAATCTCATCTTACACCTGAATGGCGTTGAGGCCACTCATGTACATCTTCACCAGTCTGTCCTTCCAGTAGAAGCGTGGGACTCTGGAATAATGAACACTGCCGGAAACATAGCGGAAATACTGTCCATCCTTTAGGAAGCAGTCGTTACTGTAGTCTATAATAAACGAGCGATCTGCCTAAAGCAAGAAAATAATAACGTTTTAAACGACAGGAAAGTTTTGCTTATCTCAAATAAATAAATTAATAAATAACTATATGATCTGTAACTGTTCAGCTGACAATTTAGACTTCTCTAGTAGTGTACCCCCTTTATAAAACATTACCATGCAAATATTAAATCATTTTCTCTCTCTGTGTATGTGTAGCACTATTATACTTCCACAGTATAAAGTCTGCACTTACCAACACACTTGGTATCATTAACGCGGTGACAAACACACACATGCCCACCCAAAGTGCCTGTGACGTCATGTCTGTGATAAAGCAGCAAATTAAACACCTGTAAATAACATTAATTAAGCTCTGGGTGTATATGTGTGTCCGTGTATGTGTCCAGAGTAGCGCTGTACAAAGCATTTCTCTTTCAGTTCAACACGCTGAGTCAGCCCCAGTGGGCTGATCATATGACTGACAGTTGCCTGCCGTCCGCATGGTCCCAAAGCCCTACTAGTTTCCATGCATTAAGACATGTCTCAGTGTGTATGTCTATGTTAGCCACACGGGGGCACCACAGTACAAATCAAGTCAATTCAATTTTATTTGTATCGCGACATTGTCTCAAAACAGCTTTAGAGAATAAGAAAAATTTCTAGAGTAAAAATTACTTACAAATTTAAGTTAGGTATAAAAATTAAAGATATATATCCCTAATGAGCAAGGCTGAGGCAACGGTGGTGAAGAAAAACGCCCTGAGATGATAGGAAGAATCCAGACTGAAAAGAGAACCTCATCCTCATCTGGGTGGCCAATATAGTCAAGTGGATACTAATTCCTTCCTGCTGAAGCCTTCAAGTGTTCAATGATGAAGACCCATGCACAAAACTGACAGCCACAACAGCAGGGCATTAAGATGGATCAGGCATGGCTGGAGAGAAGATGTGGTCACACTGGGAATGCAGAACACTGGGAGCTCTGGAGTAGCATGTGTAAGAAAGAGAAATCATTTAATAGTTAAAGACAATATACATCATGTATAAAGTACAGACAGAGACTCTGGGTAAAATAATGGACAAACACCTGTAAAAAAAAAATAATCTCTGCACATAGACTGGTGGTGGTCAAGGAACCACTGAGCTCTCGGCCTTTGATGCAAGGAATTGTTCCAGATTTCAAGGATGATATAGACAGGATTAACGTTTTAAAAGATGGTATGTACCTTTTTGACAGAGAAATAATAATAATAATAAATAATAATAATATATATTTCTTTCCTGAGGAAACAAAAATGTACTTATAACAACTTGACATTTTTCCTGCTGCTGTGTAGACCTATAATTTATCATTTTCAAATGTCAAAATTAAAATGCTTACATACACAATGCAACCATTATTCATTCACATTTATTGTGTTTCACAACACATATCGTTTAATGCATTACAATTTAGAGTGATCTGTTGTCAGAGGTGACTGTGTTCAAGTTGTGTATTTCAGAAATAAACAAGAGTCCGGTTTGTGGTCCAAGTGGGGAAGAGGGATGTGCATCCTATGTGGCATCCTGTGTGCCACGACTGCTGCCATCCACAAAGCCACCAACGACATCTCGTGCTCCACCACCACTGTTCAGTACATCCCCATCCTACGGCAGCACCAGTATGGCACCACCACTGGCCCATGGTGCATGCTGACGGAGGAAGTAATGCAGACCCGGCGGCACATGGTCCATGTTGTTAATTCTGTCTGCTCTGAACTGAAAGAAATAAAAAGTATATTATTAGAAATTAGTGGTTCACTTAAATAACTTGTAAATAAATCAAATATTGATTCATTCACTTGCTGTTTCCTGTTACATTCCACCTATTATATTTAAACGCAGCTGTATTGCCCTAGCATTCAAGGGGCCAGGGTCAAGGGGCCAGGGTCAAGATCACTGTAGTCTGTAGGGTTCGGTGGGACAGGTAAATCGTGTCTTTGAGCAATGTTGTGTAGCACTGCGCAAGCCACCACAATACAGCACAGTTTTGTAGGGCTGTACAGTACAGTGCCACCAGACCTATCGAAACACCTCCACCGTCCTTTCAACAGAACAATAGTGTGTTTGACCACTGACTGTGTCTGACAATGTTTGTCATTGTACCGGAGTGAGCAGCCAGGTTCTTAGGGGGTAACCAGGGTATCCTGAAAAGTACAACATTTAAAAGCATGTTAAAACATTACAAGGGGGGCACAGTGACTTGGTGGTTAGCACATTTGCCCCACACCTCCATGTGTGTGTGGAGTTTGCATGTTCTCCCCTTGGGGTATTTCCTTCCCCAGTCCTCCAAAGACATGCATTGTAGGTTGATTGGCATCTCTAAAAATTGTCCGTAGCATGTGATTGCTTGAGTGAATGAGGGTGTGTGTGTCCTGCGACAGGTTGGCACGCTGTACAGGGTGTATCTTGCCATGATGCCCAATGACGCCTGAGATGCACAGGCTTCCCGTGACCCGAGAATAGATCGGATAAGCGGCAGACAATGAATGAATGGTAAAACATTAAACGATTACACAGAATTTCAGAAAATGTAGGAATCATGAGTTGACTTCGGCCATCTTGCAACTACATTTGTCAGAGACATGTTTGCATCAAATATGATTTACACATTCACTGAGTGGAAATGTTTTCGGTTAACAAAAGCAAATTCATTCTCAAATGGTGCCTTTATTGCAACATGAGTGCAGTCAATAGCTCTGATTACATTGGGAAAATTGGCGATCACTGCAAATTGCCTTTTAATGGTAGCTTGTTTAGCTTGTGCTAAAGGAAAACAGATGTATCGGGGAACCTAACACTTTGGCCTGAACCTCAATAATTCTCAAGAATTAAAGGTCTAAGGTCTAAAGGTCAAGAAAATTACCTCTCAGTTCGGCTAGCACTCTGATACAGATTACTGCCTTGAACAGAAGCACAAACTATGTCCGCACACAGACTAAAAAACTTTAAATGGTGGATGGAGTTTAAATGGAGTTTAAATGGTGTGCACAAGTGCAATACATTAAAGCTATTTACCTGTGTGGGAATGTGGAGCTCTAGCTGTGTGACATCAGCATAATAGTGGGAGCTAAGGACATTTAATTATATCAAGAGGTAATATAAGGAGAAAAGCATCAGAACCTACTGTGAAACCAATATTCTGTGTACCAACCCTACAACCAGGGGTGTCGTAGGTGGGGGAAAGGGGTGACTGAGTGCATAGGGCCCTGGGATGTGAGGGCCCTTGGCTGGGGGGCCTTGGCTTCCCTTTCAAGCGAACTCTATGCTGCGTCGCAATGCAATGGGAACGCTTTCTTTGAGGAAATGTGTCTGAATCTCTGTGTGCGCACACGCCAATTTAATGGCTCATAAAGGACAGGTGGCGAAGATAATTACGTGCCAGCAAAGTCCATAAAATGGCATCTACGTCACATTGCTCCAGCTTTCTTTGTCTTCAGGAAGTGCTCTTTGTATGTGTGTGTCAATTGTTTGTCCTGTCTGTTTAGCGCAGAGAAAAAAAACGAAATATATATTCAGAGCTAAGAGAAAAAAAAGAAAGCCCTGCCTTTTTGAGCTCCGTCAAGCTAGACAACTAATTCTCTAGTTTTTTAACCCTCAATTAGTTTATACTAGAATTTCTCCTTCATAAAAAAGAGTGAACATATCTTTGATAAAATCTTAAAATATACTTGCCTGAAAAGCCTTAATATCGCTAATTTTATTCATTTATCTGGACACCTGCTTTTAGCTAGCTAGCCCGTTAGCATAATTAGCCCAGTTATCACTAGGTGTTTACACCCTCTTACTCCAATTATCCTTGTTGTACTTGCCCTAAACGATTATGTTGCCTGTGTGTATGCCTTTGTGTACACGAGAGGACCTGTTCGAGTTGCATTCAGTGGAACTGTAACTGGAGGCCTTGGAGAAGCAGATCCGTGACCTACAGATGAAGCAGGCCCAACTGCGGGAGCGGAAAGCTGTTCATGAATTTACAGCATGAAAATAATACTCCCTCCACCTCTACTCCACGTTTCACTGCCCAGAGCCTGCGCTCCTATAAAGCGACCAGCCCAAGTGTCATTCACTCCGGTGCTGGGGCACCATGGATCCTGGGTGCAGCAGCAGCAGCGGAAAACATGAGCCTGGCCCTGTGTGAGGACCTCTCCCCCTCCACCTCCACCGGCCTTTGAGATCTCCACCAGTAACTGCTTCGCCCCCCTTTGCGAGACGTTATCTGATGCTGTGATCATCGGTGACTCCATTGTCCGCCATGTCCGTGCTACTATGGCCAAAGGTAAGGTGCGCACTTGCTGTTTTCCTGGTGCCCATGTTCTTGATGTTGCTGCACAGGTACCCGGGATCCTGGGCAAGAACATCAGAGCTATTGTTCTTCATGTCGGCACGAACAACACCAGCCTGAGGCAGTCGGAGATCCTGAAGAGGGACTTCAAGATCCTGGTGGAGACGGTTCGCAGCACATCGCCCTCTACAAGGATCATCGTGTCCGGACCGCTGCCCACGTACCAGCGAGGAATTGAGAGGATCAGTAGACTATTTGCCCTAAACAATTGGTTACAGTCATGGTGTCATGATCAGAATCTACTGTTTATTGACAACTGGAATGTTTTCTGGGAGCGTCCTAGGCTATTCCATGCTGATGGCCTGCACCCCAGCAGAGTTGTAGCGGAAGTCCTCTCGGAAAACATATCCAGGACACTGTGCATTACCTGACTGGTAAATACAAGCTCAAATCACAATTATGATAGTTATAATTCACCTCATCATCACACTTACACAAACTCACAAACAGCTCATCTTATAGAAACTGGGTTTGTTCCCTGAGTAGTGAGATCAAAAAGTAAACTCAACAAAAGATCTCTAAATAACCTTACTATAATTAATCCAGAAAAATACAAATTAAATAAACAAAATAATTTCCTAAACTTGAGGCTTCTGAACATCAGATCCCTCACACCCAAAGCACTTATTATGAATGAAATTATATCAGAAAATACACTTACTGCACTCAGTCTTACTGAAACTCGGCTAAAACCAAATTATTACACTGATCTAAATGAGTCTACCCCATCAGGATATGTTTATAGGCACGAGTCTCGTCAGACTGGTCGTGGAGGTGGTGTCACCACTATCTTCAGCAATGTTTTTACAGTTACTCAGAGAACAGGATCTAGGTTTAATTCCTTTGAAGTGCTTCTTCTTAATGCTGCACTCAGACACACAGAAGAAAAAGTCCATATTATCTTTTGCTCAGGCAACTGTGTACAGGCCCCCGGGGCCCTACGCCATTTTTCTCAAAGAATTTGCAGATTTTATCTCTAACCTATTGGTTAATTTTGATGATAAAGTGTTGATTGTAGGAGACTTTAACATTCATATTGATAATTCAAACAATGCTTTAGGACTCGCTTTTCTGGATCTACTAAACTCATTTGGGCTTAACCAAAACATTTCTAAACCAACTCATCACCTTAATCATACACTAGACTTAACAATATCACACGGTGTAGAAATCACTGATCTAGATATCATACCTCAAAGTGATGACATCACAGACCATCATCTCATACTGTACACACTACCTGTAGAAAAGATTAGCCACGTCCCCCCACATCATCAACTAGGTAAAACCATTAATCCGACCACTAAAGACAGATTCACAGATAACTTACCTGATCTGTCTCAACTTCTTACTGAGCCCCAAAATACAAACGATCTAGATGGAGTGACCAAAAGTATAGACACTATCTTCACCAGTACACTAGACATTGTTGCCCCTATCCGGTAAGAAAAGATTAAAGACAAAACACCTGCACCATGGTATAATAGTCATATTCACAACCTCAAGAGAGCAACACATAACCTTGAGCGAAAGTGGAGAAAAACTAAACTAAAGGTTTTTAGAATTGCACAAGGACAATATGTCCAGCTATAGACAGCCACTAAAAGCTGCTAGAGCTGAACACCTGAGAAAACTCATAGAAAATAACCAAAACAATCCCAGGATTTTATTTAGTACAGTGGCTAGATTAACAAAAAATCAGATAACAGAACAGGATATCCCAGCACAGTTTAGCAATGAGGACTTTATGAACTTATTCACTGATAAAATTGAAGTATCAGAAACAAAATAGTGGATGTTCAACCCCCGATAAGTGATCTAGTGTCATCTAAAACTCTACACTCACAATTACAGTGCTTTACTAGTATAGGACAGGAAGAGCTAGATAAACTGATCAGTACAGCCAAATCAACAACATGTGTGTTAGATCCAATCCCAACTAAATTAATTAAAGAGGTTTTACAGAGGTTTTGGGCAGCCTCTTCTTAATATTATTAACTCCTCATTATCTTTAGGTCATGTCCCTAAAACCTTTAAGTTAGCAGTTATTAAGCCCCTCATTAAGAAACCCAACTTAGACCCTAATGATCTATCAAAT
>JAOTRN010000048.1:35406-53204 GCA_028566695.1 Bagroides melapterus
CCCCCCCCCCCCCCCCCCCCCCCCCCCCCCCCCCCGCGCCCGCTCCTTTCAGCTTTCAGAAGTGCTGAGATGGAGACAGACTCATCAACTGCGTGATCTTCATTCATGCACTTCCTGTTTGATGATGTCATTGTAAAAACTTAAAAGGACCTGGAACTGATACAGTGTGGTATCAATAGGAGAAGTGTTAGTGCGATCTGATTTGTGTTTTGGATGTGGATGTGTGAAAGCTAACACACATTACTTCACTGGGTAATATGGTAGGGAGTAGGGGGTAGGGAGTAGGGAACACAGCTGTGGTGACATATGGGCAAATTTGAAAATAGAATGATAGATAGGAAATTAAGGAATATTTTTATGTTAGATCAGAGAGAATAGATGCAGCTAGGCAAAGAAATCAGGAACGATGTACCTGTGTATTTCAATCTAGTGGAATGATTGCTTTTTATTTTTTATTTTAGAAAGTGTTTATTTTAATAATGTGTACTCTTCTTTTCAATTTCTATATATTATATGAAGCCTCATAATTTCATATGCTGTTCATTTATAAGTTGTAGAGCCTCAAGAACAGCTTCAGTTCTTCTCATCACCATATTCTACACTTATCTGGAGCAAGAGGGCTGGACAAGTCTGTTGTGGGTGCTGAGAGTGGCATGTGGGGAGGGGGGAGAGTGGCATGTGGGGAGGGGTTATTAGATAATTTCCTGCATTTTCATGAATTCCTCCACTTACTAAATGATGTCATATATACACTGAGAGCCTGTCTAACCACTTAGAGAAACTATTAGCAGTTCAATCAATCACAACACACAGACACACACACGCACAATTGTTTAGGAGGTCAAATATATTGTAGCTTTATGGGTTAAACATTGTCAGGTACAGTATTACCAAAATAATAAAAAATAAAGGTTTAGAAGATTTAAAACCTGTTGTTATTCTATTATAAAAATAAAAATAATAATAAACTTCAATCATTTTTCTGTCTCTCTCTGTAGGTGACGGGTGTAAAAAGTGATGGAGTTGAGGACTTGTCGACTCTCAATGAGCTCAACACACAGGCCATAATGCACAACCTCTACCTCCGTTATCATAAAGACCTCATCTATGTAAGACACACACACACACACACACACACACACACACATCCCCTTCATTTGAAATTGCATCAGACCCAGTTGGTCAAGTCAGTCTGTATTTATTAATCACAACACAATCATGTAATGTAAAAATCTTATAACTAGGATGAAGAACAAACAAAACTCTGAAATAGGAAACTTAAAAACAGAATATAGAATAGAATTTGTACCATTAAGATTTTGTGGGTGACTGGATTGAAAGGAAATGGGATTGAGTTCATCAGTGTGAATCAAGCTCAAAACTCTGACCTGACCTCTGGGCTATACTAGGGCTTGATCTGGGGTAAACATGGGACTGGGAATTAATCTGGGGTTAAGGTCTAGATTAGGACTTCTTCCTGGGTCTAGACTGACTGTAGACTGAACCACAGTTGTTAGTCTGAATTGGTCCTAACGTTGGTCGTAACATTTTCTGAGTATAACGTTAGACTTGGAATTGATCTGGAGTTGAATTTGTCTTGGAGTGGAGACTTGATCTGAGGGTGAACTTGAGACCTGATCAAGTCAAGTCATGTCATGAAGCTTTTATTGTCATTTCAACCATATCTCTCTGACTCAGTACACAGTGAAATGAGACACAGTTTCTCCAGGACCATGGAGCAGACAAAAGACAGAGCTACCTAGAACAACACAGAGCTAGAACTTTAACAAGGTTAGTCCTAGACACATAAAGTGTATCTGTGCAACTTAGTGCAAACAAAGTGAGACAGAAGACAAAAGACAAACAAGACAAAACACAACGAGACAAAACACATCAGCGCTGACTAGTGAACATATTGAATGTTCTTATGGTGCATTTGCAAAATACAAGACTCAATACTAAATATAAATAGCAGCAGTATTTATGAGGTGAGGTAATGAATTTGTACAAAATAGAAATTTTACTACATGTGTAAAGATGTATGTATATTTGAGGAGTGTGTATTGCTGCCGAACAGTGCAGTCCACAGAGTGTGTGAGGGGTTTGTTGGGTGAAGAGTGTGTGGGGTGAAGAGTGTGTTTAAGGGGTGTGTTGGGTAAAGAGAGTGTGAGGGGTGTGTGAGGTGAAGGGTGTGTGTGAGATGTATGTGGGGTGAAGAGGGTGTGTGAGAGGTGTGTGGGGGTGAAGAATGTGTGCGGGGTGTGTGGAGTGAAGTGTGTGTGTGAGGTGTGTGTGAATTTACGGGTGTGTGTGTGGGGTGATGTGTGTGTGTGAGGGGTGTGTGGGGTGAAGAGTGTGTGTGAGGGGTATGTGAGGTGAAGAGGGTGTGTGAAGGGTGTGTGAGGTGAAGAGTGTGTGTGGGGTGAAGAGTGTGTGTGAGGGGTGTGTGAGGTGAAGGGTGTGAGAGAGCGGTGTGTGTTGGGTGAAGAGTGTGTGTGAGGGGTGTGTGGGGTGAAGAGGGTGTGTGAGGTGTGTGGGGTCCTCCACAATGCTGTTTGCTTTGCGGATGCAGCGTGTGGTGTAAATGTCCATGATAGATGAAGGGAGACTCCAATGATCTTCTCAGCTGTCCTCACTATAAACTGCAGGGTCTTGCGAACCGAGATGGTACAATTCCCAAACCAGACAGTGATGCAGCTGCTCAGGATGATCTCAGTGGTCCCTCAATAGAATGTAGTCAGGATGGGGGAGGGAGATGAGCTTTCCTCAGCCTTTGGAGAAAGTAGAGACACTGCTGGGTTTTCTTTTGTTGAGTGACCAGGTAAAGTTCTCCACCAAATGAACACCAAGGAATTCTCCATGGAGGATCCCTTGGTGTTCAGCAGAGAGTGGTCACTCTGTGCTCTTCTAAAGTCAACATCCATCTCTTTAGTTTTATCCATGTTCAGAGACAGGATGTTGGCTTTGCACCTTGGAATGTAGCTGTTGCACCTCCTCTCTGTATGCTGACTCATTGTTCTTGCTGATGAGACCCACCACGGTCGTATCATCGGCGAAGCACTTCATCGCGATTCACTCTGCATAGGGTTTTCCTCCCCTCAGCCACGGATAGACAGATTACCTGCTAGTTAATGGGAGGGATGGTTTTCCTTGCTGTTGTGTTGTTCTACACCTCAAACCGAGCATAGAAGTGGTTTAGCACATCTGGGAGGGAGGGGTCTCTGTCACAGAAAGGTGGAGCTCTCTTGTAGTTTGTGATCACCTGGATGTCTTGCCACAGAGTGTCTCTGCTGTTGAAGTGGCTGGGGATGGTCTGGGCATGTGTGCACCTGATGGCTCGGGACAGTTTGGCCCCTGCTGTTCTTAGGTCTGTCCTGTCCCCTGCTCTGAAGGCAGAGTCTCTATCCTTCAGTAGCGCACCTACCTTTGCAGTCATCCACGGTTACTGGTTGGAGCGAGTGGTGATGGTCTTGGAGACAGTCACGTTATCAATGCAACATCATCATTGGCTATATAGCTGGTCACTGATGCAGTGTACTCCTCCAAGTTGAAGGAATCTCTGTAGGTTGCAGCCTCCCTGAATGTTCCAGTCAGTGTACTTAAAACAGTCCTGAAGAGCAGAGGTGGCTCCCGTTGGCCAGGTATTCAACTGTTTCAGAACCGGTTTTGAGTGTCTGATGAGTGGTCTGTATGTTGGAATTAGCATAACAGAGATGTGGCCTGAGTAGCCCAGGTGATGGCGGGGCTCTGCACAGTACACGCCAGGAATGTTTGCATAAACAAGATCCAGCTTTTTTGCCCCTTTTGTTGTAAAGTCCACATACTAATGGAATTTAGGGAGAACTGATTTGAGATTTGCATGTTTGAAATCTCGGTAAAATACAGTCCGTCGTGGTGAGCATTCTGCAGATCACTAATAACCGAATAGAGCAAGAGCCTCTTTAGTATTAGCGCTAGGAGGAACACACAGACAATGAAAACAGTGGTGAATTGCCGTGGCAAATAAAATGGTCTGCATCTAACAGTCACAAACTCTACTAGAAATTAGAAACAAGAATAGAGTTCTTGAGAGTTTTTGCACCATTCTGTGTTGATGTAAACACACACACCACACCACCGCTGCGTGCTACCACCGCGCTGCCATCTTGATACAGAAATGAATTTAAGACTGACTTGTTCTGGGAGTGAGACAGGGCAACAAAGTGTGGCTGAAAAGAGGATCTGATCCTGGATGTTGTGTAGTACATTAGGACACAATCCAGAGACATAAACTCTGTCAAAACCCATGGTAGTGGGAGGGAGAGGGGTTGAACTCAGCAGGATAACTCAGGAATATAGTCACTTTAGCTGTGATACATCAGTGCTAACTGAGAGCTTAAATTTCACACATCAATCTTGGGATAAGTGAATCCCAAAGTCAACAATAGCTCTGTCTATAAATACAATGCCTAATGTAGTTTTTTCACATTTTGTGGTCAATTAAAATGAGATTGTAGTGCAGCATGGATCCACTTGAACACATTACACAGATATTATTGATTAATAACCAAAATAAAACCAGGACAGGAAGATAAATTAGATGCTGAAGGGCAGACATGCTGACTAAAAGTGAGAGCAACTTTCAGTGTTCCAAGACAACGTGTGTGTATGTGTATATGTGTGTGTTCAGACAAACATTGGCTCCATCCTGGCTGCAGTAAATCCCTATAAGCAGATCCCCAGCCTGTATGATGGTGAGGCTATACATCTCTACAGTAAACATCAGCTGGGTGAACTTCCTCCTCATATCTACGCCCTTGCTAATGAGTGCTACCGCTGCCTGTGGAAGAGAGCTGACAGCCAGTGTGTGCTCATCAGGTATTTTGCACTGCACCCTATGCTCTACAGGGTTTACCTACACCCTATAACAGAGGCGTCTAATCTAATTCAGAAAGTGCTAGTGTGGGAGCAGGTTTTCGTTTCAGTCAAGCACAAGACACACCTGATTCCACATGTTTAATCAACCGATATAAACTATAGTTTAAGTTGTGACTTGGTTGTAACGGAAACTGCACACTGACCCTTTCCTAATTACTTACGTATATGTTGTGTGTGTACATGTGCAGTGGTGAGAGCGGTGCTGGTAAGACAGAGAGTACAAAGCTGCTACTGAACTTTCTCTCTGTAATGAGTCAGAGTTCTACACAAGCTACAGTGTGTGAGAGAACCAACAGAGTGGAACAGGCCATTATACAGAGCAGGTAACACACCCACCCACACACACACCCACACACACACCCACACACAAAACCCACACAGAAAAAAACAAAAACAGTTACATTTTCTTCAAGATATTTGTATGTTCATTCAGTTCTACACTTTCTTTGTGTGTTCATGTGTTCATGTGTTTGTGTGTGTGTGTCTGTGTGTGTGTGCTTGTGTGTGTGTGTGTGTGTGCGCGCTTGTGCACATGTGTGTGTGCGTGAGTGCCTGTGTGCATGTGTGTGTTTTCTCAGTCCCATAATGGAGGCATTTGGAAATGCTAAAACAGTATACAACAACAACTCAAGCCGCTTTGGGAAGTTTATCCAGTTGCACTTCTCTCAAAGCGGAAACATTCAGGGAGGCTGCATCATCCACTATCTCCTCGAAAAGGTTCTTCATTTGTTTTATATTATTTACTTCTCAGTGCACGTTATTTGTGTTTGTGAAGTATGTTTATTGCATCGGGTGCTACCTTATTGAATTTTATTGATTAATAAAGGAAGTTGTCAGGCAGCTGATAGAGTTCTCTGTCAAGTTTTTAAAGGAAGCTACAAACGCTTACATACATAACCAGGTTTTCTGAGATGGGAAAGAGACACTGTGTCAAGGCTGATACTATGGGAACAGGTCTCTGATGAAGTTGTGTCTGAAGCTCTGTTTGCACACATGCCCATTTAGTGGTTCATAAAGTACACCTGACGAAGAGAATAATTCAGTGTTTATTTTTCAATTCAATTTTATTTGTATGGCGCTTTTTACAATGGTCATTCTCACGAAGCAGCTGTACACAATCAAAGACAATAATGGAAAGTGAGAGTAGTGAATCAGTTTGTCCCTGAATACACACCAGCATGTCCATATAAGGTCATCTACATCACATTACTCCAGCTTATATTAGTCTGAAGGTTCTGAGTTGCAAGGAAGGTGCAGTCTGCAGAAAGGTCTCAGCCAACTGGCACTGAGCAGATCACGGGGTGAACACCCAAGGATGCCCTGAGGACTGGTTTAAGGTTTGTAGCAATGGCAGCCACATACACCGTTAAAAGTAGAGGGAGGCAGGCCTCAAGAAAGGTGAAACTGCAGAAACTCCAGCACTGTACAGACCTTGCAGTGAACTGGGTCCTGACAGTGTTTATCACACCTTTCCTGACATGGAGCTCCCATTGAATGCCGTCTACGAGGGAGACTAGGTCTGTGAACCAAACTCTTGCAAGCTAATAGGGACCCACTAGAAGAACGTTGACTCGATCATATCACACTCTGGCTAGGATTTCAGGGAGCAGAGCTACTGTGGGAAATGCATGCATGTGGAGCCTCAGTCACATCTGTACCAGGGCATCCAGGCCCAGAGGGGACGGATGAGAGAGGGAATATCATATCAGACAGATCCAAGACAGGTCCAAGACTGCTCCCCAGCCCAAAAATGAGGCGTCCATCGAAAGAGTCTAGAGACATTGACACACCCCCAGAGTACCTAAGGTCAGGAATCAGGGCCTTTTCCACATAAGAAGGTTACAAATCTGCATCTCAGCAACAGAGAGGCTTTGGCCTAGCCAATTATATTTCACTGCTAAAAAGATGCCTGCACCATTGTGGAATCATAAACCCAGAAATATGCTTCTCTGAGATTGAGAAAGCACACATTTCTCTGTGTTCATCCTGTGGCCTAGAGACATAAATGGGCAAGCACAGCATCTTGATGACTGGCTCCATAGCCTTTGACAAGGGCAGAATAAGCCAGTCGTCCAGGTAATTCAGGACACGGATGCCCTGGAGATGCAGTGGTAATGTAAATTACTGTAAATAATGTAAATGTGCTATGGTGTTAGGGCTAGATCAAACAGAAGAACACAATACTGGTAAGCTTCACCCTCAAAAGTGAACCTGAGGAACTTGCAGAATTCCTATTTGAAAATAAACAGAGAGATTATAGTCAGGGAAGAGGGCAAAGGACAGGACCTATCTCTTGTTCCACTTCTTGCCAACCCCATGATCAAATCCGTTGTACCTCCTCGCCAGACATGGGACCTGAACCATGAGGCGCAGATGCTTGGCTAGAAAATACAGCCAAGTGGGATTGGAGCTTATTCAGAGGAAACCTCTTGCAATGAATGCAGCTGGCTCTCTCTCAAGCTGACCTGGCATGGTTCTCTCCCAAGCAAAAGATGCAAAGAGAATGCGTTTTGTCCTCCCTAATATAGTGGGGGCACGGATACACATACCACTTACATGTTGGTTAGCAAACATTTTCTCTTTTGTCTCCTAACGCTTTTTAAATATTCTTTTTTCCCTAGTCTAGACAGAGAGGACAAACAATTGACACACACATGCACAGAACGCTTCCTGAAGACAAGGAAGCTGGAGTATTGTGATATATATGCCCTTACATGGACTTGCTGGCATGTATTGCCTTCGTCACCTGTCCTTCCCGAGCCATTAAATTGGTCTGTGTGCACACAGAGCTTCAGACAAAACTTCATCAAAGAACTGTTCCGATAGTGTCAGCCCTGAAGCAGTGTTGAGTTCCTTTGAAAGGGAACTGATGCAACTTATTTGTCTATACATTTAATATTCTGTGATCGTCTTTCCTGATCTATTGGTTGTATTGTTTTTCAGAACCGGGTTGTTCGGCAGAATCCAAGAGAGAGAAACTATCACATATTTTACTCACTGTTGTCTGGAGCTGATAAACACCACGGAGGTGAGTCTTTTTACAGTGGATGAGGGAGCCCTCTCAGTGGTTCTAGAGCAGCAAATCAACTATGTGGCTCTACAACCTCCAGTGGGGCTATAGAACCATCAGTTGTCAAGGACAACACAAGTGAGCTCTGCTGAAAGTATTGGAACAGCAAAAGTGCAATTATTTTTTGTACACTGAAGTCTTGTGGAAGCTTGGAAGATGAATCTGAGACCTTCTTCAGGAGAATGCTGCTCAGTTAAAAAAATAAAATGAGTTAAATCAAATTACAGTGTAATAAAATATAAAAGAGAAGGATATCGATATAAGTCTATAACTGATTCAGGCAAAGTCTCTACTGCCAGATTTTTCTGTTTTCATTATTCTGTCATTTAAAAAATTATTTTCAGCTAAATTTTCAAGTAATTTCAGGCAGCAGGAGCATCACATTTCAACACCCTTTTCCCAGTTCAGTGAGCACCAAAGGAGCAGACAGTAAGAAGAATTCATGAGACTGAAGGCTGTAGTGACTTTCCTGTTGTTACAGATGCAAAACATCAAGCATATAAGAATACAGATGTATTCTAAAATATAAACCCAAGTTTCAATTTCAGCCTTTTTAGCTGATGATGAACATGAGGCACAAACAAGAGAGACATCAATTAAAATCCCTTTACTGAGACACAAACCCTGTTTCAGTGTCTTGAGAAGTGGTGACTGACTGAAGAGTTTTGGGTGGTTGATTTTGCATTTGTAAATGTGAGGTTTTTTTGTCAGCAAGTCAACAAGTTTTAGGACAGTGTTACATGCAAGCTGCAACTGCGAGAGGGCCAGGTTATGAAGAAGAGGTGAGGTCTTCTAAGTTAACTAAAGCAGAAAACCAGCATTAAAGAACTCCCAGGTGTTTCAAGGTCAGGAATGAGATATTTTTTCCCATTTAAAATAAGATGAATCGTGAAAGAAACCGTGTTCTGAGAAAAGTTTCATATCAAAAGCAAAGGGCCTAAAACAGAACCTTGTGGAACACAGAACAGAACCTTAGTGTGTTTAGAGAAGTCACCATTTAGATCTAGGAAGTGAGAAGCATCAGTCAAATAAGAGCTGATCCAGGAGAGGACTGTCCCTTTAACACCAACAACATCTTCTAGTCTATCAAGGAAAAGAACATCATCAATGGTGTCAAAAGATCAACTAAGATCCAGTAACACCAGTAAGGAGACACAACCCTGATCAGAGACCAGTAACACCAGTAAGGAGACACAACCCTGATCAGAGACCAGTAACACCAGTAAGGAGACACAACCCTAATCAGAGACCAGTAACAGGTCAATTCGTACTTAAACCAGTGCTGTCTCTGTGTTGTGATGAGGACTAAATCCTGACTCCTACATTTCATCCTGATTATTAACATGTAGGTCTGAACACAACTGCTGTGTTCTGCCTTTTCTGGGCTCTTGGAGATAAAGAGGAGGTTTGATGTTGGTCTGTAGTGAGAGAGCTGGCGGGGGGAGCGAGGATCATGGTGAGGCAGGCCGAGCGATGTCCGCAGCCGAACAGGAGGGCCGAGCGATGTCCAGACAGGAGGGCCGAGAAGGGTAGGGTGGGAGGGTAAAAGAATGGGTTCGGGTCTGCAGCATCCTCCACGGACAAGATGTGAGGCGGTGTCCCCCACGGAAAAACAGGAGGTGGAGCGGTGTCCCCCACGGAAACAGGTGCCGAGCGATGCAGCATAGTCTGAAAAAAAAAAGGGGGAAAAAACTCCAAAAAGGGCACTGGAATAACAAGGGCTCCCAACCCGCTAGTTTCCTGGCTGGATGTTATCCCGTTGGGTCTGAGATTGGCGGTTTTCTTCTGTCAGGAACCCGGAATGGGAAAACAGACCCAAACGCAGGGATAACATCCAGCACGCTTTATTAACAAAAAACACGAAAAACACGGCAGACACAACAGAGACTAGACAATAAATGACGAGAAAACTGTGCCAACAACGCAGCACGGTGGGCTTAAATAAAAGACAGATAACTAGACACATTGGGAACAGGTGTGCAAGGAAGGGGAGGAACAAAGACAAGGGCAGGGCAGACACGTGATCAAAACAAAGCAAAAGCACATGGCACAAGACAGGATACGCCGGAGCGCCCCCTCAAGGTCCCAAAAAGTCCATGATCCTGACAGTATTTATTATTTTTTGACGGGGTTCATGATCTACTGGTAATATCTGTTTAAAGAAACATGTGGGTTAGGGAAATTAATCAGTGCATCACAATGAGCTTTAAATCCATCAGCTGCTGATTGCAACAAGTTCCAGTTTATGTTATCAAAAACATAAGAGTCATTCAGAATAACTTCATTTTGAATTCATTCTCCTGTTACCATCATGAACTCCATACTCAGTAAAGATTAATGAGAGTGTTCTAGAAGCAGCCGTACAAGCTCAAGCTATATCACTACCATGTGTCACATCAGTATGTGTGGATAGAATACTCCAAAAGGAGGTCTTTGGTTCTTTCATTTTGGTAGAGGTTCATTTTGCTGTATTTTCATTGTTCATTTTCTGTGTATTTCTTTGTGAATTCCAATCTGGACTTCTGAGTCTTTTTTCTGATGATAGGTGTACATTTGTGTATGGCGTATTTGGTATGGCCTTCGATATTTCTGCTCTCAAAGCCTTCTTCCAGAGTTGGCTTGTGAGACCTTTACTCTGCCACTTGGAGGTTGTTTGTGATGTAATTATTTATATAAAACTGTTGCCTTGGGGCATTTCTTCACAACTCTCACAATGTTTGCCATCAGTTGTTGTTGCAGTCCTTATTTGATCTGTTCAGTGTCTGTTTCTCAGGACAGTAAAGATTTCATTGTGTATACTCAGTGTTTGTGCAGTGGCTCTGATGGATTGTGACTCTTCTTATTTTCAAAATGGTTCGCGATCCTCCTATAGATGGCTCTCTGATCTTAAGTTGGTTTATCATTTCTTTAACAAAAGCAGTCTTCAAATGAAATGCTCATGGCTTAAAACAGATATTCAGAGATATTAATCTTTTAAACACTCAGTCTAACAGGGCACACCTGGGTAACAGGACATACCTGGCAAACAAAATCTGCCAGTCACATGTTCAAGTTTTTTTTGATCTCTTGAAAAATGGGTTGGTTCAAGTGGTTTTTTAACATGCCTAGATTCTGTATTTATATGTCTGTAAATATTGGAAGACTGAAATATCATCTCATATTCATCTTTGAATCTCAAACTCAAATGTCAAAAAGAATTGGCCTTGCTGTTCCAATAGTTTTAGATTTAAATTTTTGTAAGGTGACCCATATATATGATAGAAGTAGTAATGTATGGTGTATATTTAGCAGAGTGTTAGATTGTAGTAGTGTAACATGCTGAACTGATAGACTGAGATTGTTGTAAGCATCAAAAGACATTTTAATATCCTCACACGTGCATCTGCAAACTGCCAAAATTCAATTCAATCTGTATTTAATGTAAATACACATCAGTGTGTGTGTGTGTGTGTGTGTGTGTGTGTATAGATATGTATCTCCTGCTGGACTCACCTGAGGATTATCACTACCTCAGACAGTCAGGCTGTGTTCAGGATGGAAGTCTGGATGATAAACAGCTTTTCCTCAGTGTGATGGTGAGACTTGTCCTTTCCTTATTTTCATATTCCTTTCCTCTATATTCATAACTGATTTTATAAAACAGAAGAACAATGAGATATAGCGAAACTGAAGCTTTACAGAAGTATACAAACAGAATAAAAAATGAGGGGAAGGAGAAAAAAAATTTATTTGAGGAAGAAACCTTGAGAGGAACCAGACTCAGAAGTGAACCCATCCTCATTTGGGTGACACTGGAAGTACACAATGTCCTTCTACAACAGGTTATAGAATATACAACTGAGAACTCCTGAGGAACTTATGGGTCAGCAAAGTGTTGGGGTTCAAAGAAGGTGTGACAATCTCTGGGGTCACCACAACAATATCAGTCTCTCTGTCAGTCTCGTTGACTGAGAGGAGGCAGGTTTAGTCTTTATTGGGTAATCATATGCAATGTTTTGTGTGTGTGTGTGTGTGTGTGTGTGTGTGTGTAGACTGCGCTAAAGGTGATGGAGTTTAGAGAAGAAGAAATCTGTGATGTGTTTAAACTTCTTTCTGGAGTTTTACACATCGGCAACATTGAGTTCATGACAGCAGGGGGCGCACAAATAACATCTAAAGGAGGTCAGTACCATTTGTTTGTGTGTGTGTGTGTCTGAGTGAGAGTGTATGTGTGTACAGTGTATAGTTTACACTCCTATGAGGAATGAGAAGTGAGGAAGAAGAGGACACTAATGGTGCTTTATCCAGTTCTGGCCAGTTCGTTCTGGATGTTTATAAACACTTTTTCAATTATTAGTCAGTAAAATAAAGACACACACACACACACACACACACACACACATACACACACACACATTTTTAAATAATTAAACAGGATACCATCTTAAATCAGATTTTCATCTTATTCTGATGCTTTTTGACTATGAATTAATTATGTATGTCAATGTTGGTGTGTGTTTGTGTTGTTGTGTGTTTGTGTTGGTGTGTGTTTGTGTTGGTGTGTGTTTGTGTTGGTGTGTTTTACAGTAATCAGTAATGTTTGTGAGCTGTTGGGATTGGACACATTTCAGTTGTGTGAAGTTTTGACTCAGCGATCTATCTTTCTGAGAGGAGAAGAGATCTGCTCACCACTCACTGTGGAACAGGTGAGCTCTCTAACACACACACAGACACACACACAGACACACACACACATTATTTTTTGCAGCATCCATTATAATGTTATGTACTCCTCAGGCACTTGACTCCCGGGACTCAGTTGCCATGGCACTTTATTCTCAGTGTTTTTATTGGATCATATCTCGGATTAATCAAAAGATCAAAGGAAAGGAAGATTTCAAATGCATTGGAATCCTGGATATCTTTGGCTTTGAAAACTTTGAGGTGTGTGTTTGTGGGTTTTGTGTGTGTGTGTGTGTATGTGTGTGTGTGTGAGTGTGTGTGTGTGTGTGTGAGAGAGAGAGAGAGAGAGAGAGAGTGTGAGAGAGTGAGAGAGAGCGAGAGAGAGAGAGAGTGAGAGAGCGAGAGAGAGAGAGAGAGAGAGAGAGAGTAATAATTGGAGAATGCATTCTAAAATATCTTTGTTATTTTCAGGTGAACCGCTTTGAGCAGTTTAACATTAACTATGCTAATGAGAAGCTTCAGGAGTATTTTAATAAACACATCTTCTCTCTGGAGCAGCTGGAGTACAACAGGTCAGTGCAATAAATACACAATAAACATGTTTTTTTAGTTAATTAAGATCTGGGGAATTTGGAGGACAAGTCAACACCTTGAACACCTCTCTGTCATGTTCCTCAAACTGAGATGCTTGCATGGTGTCAGGGAACAGCGTCCTGCTGAAAGAGGACACTGCTCTTAGGGAGCATCATTGCCCTGAAAGGGTCTTCTGACTTGATCTGCAGCAATGTTTAGCTAGGAGGTAAGTGTTAAAGTAAAATCCACATGAGCTCCAGGACACAAGGTATCCCATCAGAACATTGCTTAGAGCATCATACTGCCTCTGCAGGATCACCAACCAGCCATATGATGTAAAAGATCAATGTGATTGTTGTGATTCATCAGACCAGACCGGCATTGTTCACAGAAAGGTCACTGTGACTGCTCTGCAGCTCCATACACAGCTGTGTTGCTCTGTGATCTGACTTTTCAGAGCCAGCATTCACTTTTTCACCAGTTGGTGATACAGTAGCTCATCTGTGGGTTCTGAACAAACGACTAGCTTTCACTCTCCAAACAAATCAGTGAGTCTTGGGTGTTCATGATCCTATCCCTGCTTCACTGGTTGTTCCTCCTTGAAGCTCTTTTGGTAGGCACCAACCATTGCATAACAGGACCGTCACATGGACCATCTGTTTTGGAGATGTTCTGACCTAGTTGTCTAGACGTTACAGTATGGCTCTTGTCTGAGTACATTTTTTGTTCTTTCAGCACATCTACTTTAAGACCTGATTGTTCACTGGCTAATATATCACATCCTCTGACAGGTGCCACTGTAATGAGATCATCAACGTTATTCACTTCATCAGAGGTTTTAATGTTATGGCTGATGATGTAACAGAATATATTTGATTAAAAGCTGCTGGGTTTCACTGAAGAAACAGAAGCGAATGACAGACAGAGTCTCCAGAAGAGTCTCCAATGTGCTCAGAAAAACCTACTGAGAATTTTCTAACAAACTGCAAAAAGTGTCTCTATGATTAATGTTTTTCTGGTTGTTTTAAAGAATTGTCAAAGAAGTTGACATGTTTAGTTTATTACTGTTTACTGTGTTTACTGCACTTTGGAATATTTTTATTTGAGTTGTTTATATTGAAGGTGTCTTGAATCTACTGTTTTAATGTGTAATAAAGTAATATGGTGTTTAAATCTAATCATATCAGTGTTACTGTGTGTGTGTGTGTGTGTGTGTGTGTGTGTGTGTACTACAGAGAGGGAATACAGTGGGAGGCCATAGACTGGATGGACAATGCTGAATGCCTAGATCTTATTGAAAAGGTATTTAACTCTCCTGTTAGACACTGTAGTATCAATGACTCTTCATTCTATAACATCTTTATTGTCCGTAATTCAAACGCAAATGTTTCTAGTCTTTATCGATCATAGTGTTTATTGGTGAATGATGGTGTAGAGTTTAGTGTTCATTGTTGTGTTGTGTCAGTCAGTGTGATTAAGAGTTTAATAGTGACAACACTTCTCTCTGTTAGAAACTGGGTTTACTGGCTCTGATCAATGAGGAGAGTCGTTTCCCCAAAGGCACTGACTACACACTGCTGGAGAAATTACACAGCCGACATGCTGTATGCTCACACACACACACACACACACACACACACACACACAACAGTGCATTTATGTACCACCAGACAGAACTGTACTTAGAACTGTACTATTTGTTTTCAGACGAACCTGTATTACATCAAACCCCGAGTTACAGACCACCAGTTTGGAATCAAACACTATGCTGGAGAGGTAAACACACACACACACACACACACACACACATAGCAGGGATGAAAGTGTTAAGAAAGAAGAGTGAAGAGAGTTTTAAACAATAAACATCATCCACCCTTCTGTGTGTGTGTGTGTGTGTGTGTGTGTGTAAGGTTCTCTATGATGTGAGAGGTGTTCTGGAGAAGAACCGAGACACTTTCAGAGATGACATTCTCAACATGTTGAAGGACAGCAAGTAAGTAAAGCTTTACACACTTCATTGGATATCATCAGACCATAAAACCTCCCAGTTCTGATGTGTGTGTGTGTGTGTGTGTGTGTGTGTGTGTGTAGGTTGGACTTCATCTATGATCTGTTTGAGTGTGTGGGCAGCAGGAATGGAGATGATACACTTAAAATGGGAACAAATCGGCGCAAGCCAACAGTCAGCTCTCAGTTCAGGGTGAGTATTAAAGCACTTAACACCCCAAAACACACACACACACACACACACACACACAGACACACACACACAAACACAAACTGCTACTCTGATATATGTAGCTTTTTTGTGTGTTTCAGGACTCTCTTCATGCACTCATGGCTACTTTAAGTGCCTCAAATCCTTTCTTTGTGCGCTGCATTAAACCCAACATGGAGAAGGTGAGACTGTATTCTCATTTTGCAAGGTCGCTCTTCATTCTCCACTCAAACAGGTGGATGTAGGGTCCCTTTGTAGGGATCTAAGTGCATAGGAAAGCTGGTTAAACACAAAGACACAAGATCATCTCTTTTACAACCTTTATGAGCTTCATGGTCTAGAAAATAAGGGGAACCAAACTACAAGCTCTCAGAGAAACTAGGACAAACAGGGGAAAGTATTAAACTACGAAACTTGGAATGATGTGACTTAGGGGCTCTCGAGGCAAATACTGAACTTTATCCATACACAAGGTTGAGTTAAATTGAATAGGAAGTATTAAAACCAGTTACTTTTTTTCTAACATTAAATAAGAAAACTTTACAACAGGGTGTAAGTCTGAGTGAATGGCTGCCTGAGCCTGTTTCATCCAGAACCATGGAGCTGCAGAAAGAACACCAGGAAACACAGAAGGCCACTGTTACACATTCTTCAGTCTGATTAACAGCATAAAGCTCCAAATGTCAGCATTGTGTGTGTGTACGTGTGTGTGCTTGTGTGTATGTGTGTGTGTTACACACTGATACATGCACCAGTGACTGCCTGTGAAATATTCACTGTAGGACTGAGAAGTGTATTTGCATGTTAGTGTGTGTGTGTGTGTGTGTGTGTGTGTGACAAAGCCCACAGTGTTTCATAGTGAGTATGAGATAGAACATTCTTTTAGCCCAAACCCATAGTTCAAAGGTCACCTGTTCCCACTGCTGCCACAACCAAAAGCAGAAAACACACAAAGAGGTGGGGGAGATGGAAAGGATGTATAGGGAATGGAGGAGATACTGTTTTCTCTCCTGAATAGCTGTTAGTTTATTGAGTGTCCTTTTTTCCACCATCTCAAAACCATCCAGCTCAAGACTTCCCAGTATATGGTGTAGTTTTTAATGTAAACTCCCACTGATAAACACTTTGTGTGTCGTTTAGCATTCCAGTAAGTTTGACCCAGAAGTGGTTCTGAACCAGTTGCGTTATTCTGGCATGTTGGAAACTGTGAAGATCCGCAGAGCTGGGTTCCCTGTACGCAGAACCTTCATTGACTTCCTTCACCGGTGAGACACACACACCCACACACACACACACTGCCATGTACTCTACAGCAGGAGCAAGGAGAACATGGGGTTCTGGTTGTGCTTTGTTTTCCACCACAGTGAGAAGAGACAGAATGAGTTGAACATCATTAATAGCTATATTATTTTCTCAAATTAGCAAAAGATTCAGTTTTCTGTGTTCTTGTAATTCCTGATTTCTTATGTGTGTGTTTGTGTGCTTTTAACAGCTACAGTGTGCTGCTGAGAGCTAAAAGGATCACAGATGGAGAAGACTGGAGGAAATGTCATGATCTCCTCACAGTGTTTGATACGTCCAAGAAAGAGTGGCAAGTGGGAAAGACAAAGGTAACACACACACACACACACACACACACAATTTTAATAATAACTAATAAAACTGTGTGTGTGTCAAGTCAGTTCAAGTCAAGAAGTCAAGATTAGTTAAGTTAGACACATAAAGTGCATCTGTGCAACCTAGTGCAAACAGAGTGAGACAAAATACAGTGCAGACAAACAAGACAAAACTAGACTAGTGAACATACTGTGTATTCTACAGTACATGTGCAAAATGCAGGACTGAACACTTAATATAAATAGAAGCAGTAATATGAGGTGTCCTACTGAGTTGTTCAAAAAATAGCAAAAATAGTGTGGAAGTGGAGTTGATTTATTGCCTCATAGATAATTATTTTCCGTATCAGCAATGACCCTATTGACATAACTAACTATAAATATCAAATAAAAGTCTCATCAATTTAATGTAAAACTGAGGGACTAAAGGAAATTATTTTGTTTACTTAATTTGCATTTTTCTGGATTAATTACAGTGAGGTTATTTAGGCTCAAGGTTCAAGGTTCTTTATTGTCAATCCTCCATATGTGCATACATACAAAGGAATCGAAATAATGTTTCTCTTTCTCTTTAAAGTGTAACATTCACAGTAATTCAGTGAGTATATACAGGTTTGAGTTAAGGAAGCAGCAGTGTAGATAATAAAATATAAAATATAAATAGTCTAGAGATCATGTACAATGTATACTAATTTAAGAATTATATGGAACACTTCCACTGTCGGCTCTAAAAGAAATTAAT
>JAOTRN010000048.1:59717-73366 GCA_028566695.1 Bagroides melapterus
ATTGCATATGTAAACTGGGCATATGTAAACTGTACACAGAAGGGTTATATACAGGAAGTTATATACACTGATAATGTAGAGATTGTCTCAAAGCAACTTTACAGAAAAATAAAAATTCAGAATAAAAATGACAAACATCCATAATAAACAAGTCAGAGGTGACAGCTGTGAGGGAAAACTCCTAGAGACAACATGTGGAAGAAACCTCAAATTAGACTGAATGAAATAAATGCAACTTTATAGACCAGGAATGAAGATTTAATACACAATACAATCCCTGGATAAAGTCGTTAAATCAGTCTAGTTATTTTTAAAGGTCTTTTAAATTATTAAACATGAATTCACATTGAATATAATCCAAAGTGGTTTTTGTTCTCCACAGGAAGCACTACAGGAAGATTCGCAGCAGTGTCATAATCATTCAGAAGAACTACCGAGCTCACTTTTGGAGAAAAGTGTTCCTGCGTATGCACACAGCCATCATCATTCTTCAGAAACACCGCAGAGGACAGCTTGCACGGAGACTATATAAACAACTCTGGGAGAAGAGAGAGAAGGTGGAAGAGGAGAGAAGGATGAGGGAAGAAGAGGAGAGAAGAATGAAGGAGGAAGAAGAGAGGAAAAAGAAGGAGGAAGAGGAAAATAGAAAGAAGGAGGAAGAACTGGAGGAGCAAAGAAGAAGAGAAGAAGAGAGGTGGAGGACAGAGGAAAATGAACAGGAACATTTGCAGAAAAAACTTGAAGAGGAAACTCTTTGGAGGAAAATGGAGCAGGAGCAAGATAATTTACGGAAACAAGAAGAAGAGGAACACAGAAAAAAACAGGACACTAAGGACATATCACCAGCATACAGCAGGTATTCTTATCTTTACTAACTGTATAAAATCCTGGTTGGCTGTATTCTCCAGCCGAGCTACTGCACCTTGTGGTTTGGGTCCCTCCTCCGCCTCACAGCTTCGATCATGGGGTTAGTGTAACAATAGACCCAGAAGAGAGAATGCTGCTTTCCGCTTGGGCACTGAGGAGCTCGATGCGGGTGAAGAGGGGGTTTCTTCTTCTAATCTGCCACCGCAATCAGTGGCATTTGCGGAGCTCCTCGAGGTCGTAACACGTGCCATCTCTAAATTGAATTTAGATTGGCCTGAAGATGAAGTTAGTGTTGTCCGTTCTAAGCTAGATGACCTCTGTCTGACTTCAGGACACAGGCCACCTCCACGGAGGCAGCTGCCATTTTTCCCAGACCTCCATGCCAAGTTATTGAGGTCATGGGGAAACCCCTTTTCGGCACATCTTTTTTCACCCACCATGTCTGATTTTTCAGCCATTATAGGGCTGGAAAAACATCTGTATGGGGCAATGCCTAGGATTGAAGAGTCGCTCTCTCCTACAGCGCCTGCATGAAGGAAGCCTGTGCTTTCCTCCAAGCCATGTAGAGCTACTTCAGCCCTTGTGGGAAAAGCCTATATGGCAGCAGGCCAAGCAAGTGCAGCTCTGCACACCATGGCAGCACCACCTTTGATGCTTCGGGGAGCAGCATGGGAACTTCTGCCAGGAGTGTCTCAGTGGGTATAGGATATATTGTTGTTCCCAAAAAAGACGGGGGGCTGCATCTGATTTTGGACTTACAGGCTCTGAACTGTATTCTCATTGTAACTGACTTGCTACTTCAGGATGCTCACGCTCAAAGTTATTGCATCCAAGATCAGGGTTAGATTAATAAGGGTTACGTTCCGTGGGCTTTGTACCCCTCTTATGTGGAAAAGACCCTGGTTCCTGGCCTTGGGTCCCACTCTGAGACTCTTTCGATAGACGCCTTGCTTTTGGGCTGGGGTGTGGCCAGGGTCTATGGGAGGGCCCTTATCTGTCATGGCAATTTATGTGTTCTTATTATCTTAATATATCCTAATCATAAGTCTTCAAAACATTCCCAAAGTTTCTTAAAAACACCATGAACTCCTTTTTAACATTTTTCCCAATTTATAAGACATTCCTAAGCTGGAATTCTCCCTCAGACATTCCCAAACTGCATTTGCTTTGCCCAGGCAGGGCTTTGAGGTCTTATGTCAACCACTCAAGCTCATTTTGGGAGCCGGAACAGTGGTAATTCGGTCTCCAAACAGCGCCTGGCACACTGGGTGGTAGACGCCATTATTCAGGCCTATGAGGCACGCGGTGTCGCCTTGCCTCTAGGCATCAGTGCTCACTCTCCTCATCTCCTCATCCAGTGCCTTAGCCAGGGGTGTTCCCCTTGAAGTTCTGCAGGGCTATTGAAGTTCTGTTCGGAGTCTGCTCATGCTCGCTCACGGCCTCTGGCACAGTCAGCGACCGGTGTGTGGTGGCGTGGGTATTAATGTTCCCATAGCATCAACTCGACGTAGCGTCGAGTTTCCTTGAAAGGGAACTACATCAGGTTACGTATATAACGTGGTTCTCTGAGAATGGAACAAGATGCTGCATTGCTTGCCACACCCAGGGTGCCCATTCGCTCTTCCTTCAAACAAAAAGAAGCTGGAGCAATGTGACCTAGATGCCCTTTTATGGACTTGCTGGCTCGTAATTACTTTGCCAACTTTCCTTTCTGAGCCATTAAATTGGCGTGTGTGCAGAGCTTCAGTTGAGTAACCTGGCGTAGTTCTCTGGCATTCCCAAAACCTTTAGAACCTCAGAATTTTCCTACCAAATCAATTAAACCCTTTTATCTAAGAAACTTTCTTATTATCTTAATATATCCTAATCATAAGTCTTCAAAACATTCCCAAAGTTTCTTAAAAACACCATGAACTCCAAAAGTTCCAAACATTTTAGGAAATTCATAAATCCTTCCAGATTTTCCATAGGTATTACATGCTTCCTAATATCCTATCAAACACCTTCAAATATTCCAAAACTTTACCAAAGATAAGCATGCATAGATTTGTAAAATACTTCCTTAAACTCTCCCAAACACCCAAAGCTTCATAATCTCTCAGACATTTTACAATATCCAAAATCTCCTGGATCTTAAAAAAAACCCACATATTTCCAGACTATTCCACATAATCCCAAATACAGCCTCCTCAGAAAGTATTTGACAAAAACATTCCTAAAATTTGATAAACTTCTGATACCTTCTCTTAAAACTTTCTGTGCTATCCTAACACTCTCAGGAGAGGTATAACTTTATAACATTTTAAAAGGCATTCCTTGATGATGATTTCCTTCATTTCTGTCTGAATTTAAATTAGTTCACTTGGACATGGTCACAAAGCAGCTTTACAGGACTATAAAAAAATCAGTTTTACACCTAAATCTCTCCCCAAAGCAGAATGATTTAGAGCAGAATTTCAGATTTCAGAATTTCAAATGTATTTCTTCCCATTTTTTCTCTTCTTGCAGGACTCAACTGGAAACAAACCATCACTTCTCCAAGGTACAACCAGGATGTGATTTATTAAAGATATTGTGCTTTATATCTGTGCTTTAGAAAGCTGACAAGAGAAATGACATTATTATTTTATAAATCCTAGAAATTATTGTGTTCTTTCTTATGAAACTGCTTCTGTGTTGGCATTGCAGTACTCATCAGAAGAAGAGACTCGTCAGATGGAGGAGATCTTACGTCTGGAGCGAGAAATTGAACGTCTTCAGCGGCAGCGTGATGAAGGAGTTGCGCTGATGAATGAAGGTTCTCGTGAGGAGCTCCGTCTGCGCCGTGATGCTGAAATCTACCGACTGGAAAAGGAGGCATCACGTGTGGCTACAGAGTTCCTGGAGATGCTGGACTTTGGTGTTCTGGAACCATCACTGTCCAGTGAAGAGACTCTAAATGAGAGTGTGGAACCATTGGCTGAGGATGATGAGGATGAAGGGTTTCAGGCTGAGGATGAAGAAGAACATGTTCCACTTCCAGACCTGCCATCTCCTCCTTCCGCTGAGTTGCTGGATCTGAATGTATTGTCTTTAATTCCTCCTCCACCAGCAGAATTTGCTCAGGGACAGCCAGAAAGTTCTCCATTAGATATATTACAGAGTCCTCCTTCACCTCCTCCAGCTTTATTCATACAGGGATCTCTTGATACATCCGGTCCTAAATCTGCTCAGAATTCCAGCCCTAAATTTTCTCCTACTCTCAGATACAGCAGATATTTAGAGATATCTCCTTTAGCCTCATTCTCTCAGGATTCATCCAGGCCAAAATCCACTTCCTCCCTCAGAAATAGTGGGATATTAGAGCAGACACAGACTCCTGATCCACCTTCACCACCTGTTGAAGATTACAGTGAAGTTCAGAAAGACTTCAGGAACTGGGATACAGATTTGCCAGAAACAGAGTCTGATTATGACCAGGTGGAGTATGAATTAGAGGAAGCACTAGAGAATCTTACTGATGGACATTTCACTGATGAGGAAATGCTGAGGAGATCCTTTTGCACCTACAACAGCATGGATTCCTTCAGAGGAAGTGCAGAGTCGGTGAGGAAGTGATGTTCAATCTTCTAAACATCTTCTCTGATTGTGGTTGTCTTAATGTTATCAAAACGTTTACCAAGTTTTTGAAGCTTTAGCTGTTAAATTTGGTGCCATTTGCCATAATAATTTTGTAATTCTGTAACATCTTGAGTTACATAAGGAACAACATTATTTCACTCCCACAATTCAGTTCATATTCCAGAAACTAACATATTGCTATTTTTTATTCCTCAATGAAGGAATCAAATAAATTGGAAACTTGTAAAGAAAATACATAAAACTGCAAAAATTACGATTGTGTAATTATTAAGTAGATCACACAGAGACACACACACACACACACACACACAGAGAGAGATATGTGGGTTTAGAGGTTGTTCACTGAACAGATGATTTCCTCTCCAGTTTATCAACAGTGATGAGGAGAATGATGATAACGCAGATACTGATGAAGAAGTGTCTAATGGAAGAGTAAACCTGCTGAATGGCAGCAATCCTCCATACTTCCACAGTTACCTTTACATGAAGAGTGAGTACACACACACACACACACACACTCACATATTTAATCTGAGCCTAAAATCAGTAGTGGTACTTTATTAAGGTGTAAAACACAGACTGGAACAGGAATCAACCAGACCTGTGACAAAAATCAGACTAAATCAGCACTGGAACAGCTCCTTAAACTGATGGACTGGAATAGAGGCTGGGACTAGGTCAGAAACTGAGACAGGAATATAATCGGAAACTATCATCGACTATACTAACAACTCCCCCCTCCCCCCTCCGCCACACACAGGTGGTTTGATGATCCCATGGCGTAGGCGTTGGTGTGTATTAAAGGACGAGACATTTATGTGGTTCCGGTCAAAGCAGGACTCAGTTAAGAGTGGCTGGCTCTATAAAAAAGGCGGAGGCTCGAGCACACTGTCAAGGCGGAACTGGAAAATGCGCTGGTTTGTCCTGCGTGAGAATAAACTGATGTACTTTGAGAATGACAGTGAAGAAAAACTAAAAGGAACCATTGACATCCACATGGCCAGGTGAGATGGTCTGGTTTATATAAGTCAAATAGTGTAGAATAGAATGTGTGTGTGTGTGTGTGTGTGTGTGTGTGTGAGAGAGAGAGAGAGAGAGAGACAGCATGATCACTCTGTGTACTTACAGGGAGATTGTTGATAATCATGAGAAGGAAAATGCACTGAACATCGTAACTGAAGACAGAACATATCACATTTATGCTGAAACACCAGAAGAAGCCAGGTACATACACACACACACACACACACACACACACCACTTAGTTTCTCTCTTCATTTGTGTTTCTGTGTATCTACAGTGGGTGGTTCAGCATGTTAAGTCGTGTACACAGCGCCTCCCCACAGCAGCTGATGGAAATGCAGAATGAATCAGCCAACCCTAAAAATGCAGTGGTGAGTGTTTCCATTAATCACACAATAAACTATATTTATTTAAATATATTTCAAACATATTTATATTGCTTATTATATATTTGCATATATTTATAGTTAATAATATTTGTCATCATATGTTCAAATATATTTAAATGTAATAATATTCACTGTCATTATATATTTAAATATTGTATTGAGAAATTTGGCTAAATCTCTTTCCAGACACACTGCTACTGAACGAGATAAACTATTTAGAAAAAGAAAAAAAATAAAATATGTTTGTGACGTGTGGGATGTATATTTTAAAAATTATTATTAAAGATGATAGTTAAAATTAAAAAGTGACAAATGCCTTGTTCACTTAAATTAAAAATATTTCACTTTCACTAACACAGACTTGTTTAAAATATTTAAAATGTTGAGTTCTGATTATTATTCTGTATATCTTTCATTTTTATTGTTTATCTTTTTAGGGAACTCTGGATGTTGGGCTCATTGACTCAGTTTGTGCCTCAGACAATCCTGACAGGTAAAAACTAATTTAATATAACTCTAAATAATAAAATGATAATATTCTTGTACTGATCTGTAATGTAATGTAACTGTGAGTTGATGATACAGTATTATGGTTTTATTTTAAATTAAATAAAATATAATTATGGTTCAATTTTGAAAGTATAATATATGAAATTATAAAGTTAGTTAAGGTTTTGCTTATTATTATTATCCTGAAGACTCTCAGAAATAAGAGAGTATAATTATAGCTACAGATAAATGTCAATAACTGTGATGTCTTCTCTTTAATGTCTTCCCTGTCATGTCCACTCTAATGTCCTCTCGGTTATGTCCCCTGTGTCTCAGACCGAACTCCTTCGTGATCATCACAGCGAATCGAGTGATCCACTGTAACGCAGACCTGCCTGAGGAGATGCACCACTGGATCGGACTGTTACACAAACCCAGAGGAGAGGCACGCAGCGATGGGCAGGATTTCATCGTCAGAGGTGAGACAAAATTTAAGCAGGTGAGACAGGACTAAAGAATTATTGATAGAGAATGATTCTAAGCATGGTGAGATTTGTGTTACCAGTACAATGTGATGAGGTCTGACCTGTCTGTGTCTCAGGCTGGCTGCATAAGGAGATGAGGTTGAGTATGAAGAGCTCCTCTCTGAAACTAAAGAAGCGTTGGTTTGTTCTGACAGCAAACTCTCTGGATTATTATAAATCATCTGAGCGCAACTCGTCTCGTCTCGGCACTCTGGTGCTTAACAGCCTGTGCTCAGTGGTACAGCCTGATGACCGAGTCTTCAAAGAGACTGGTATAAAGTTGTACATTTAAACTGACACCATGCACACTGCATCAAAGACAAACAGAATTATTTTTATGTAATTATTTATTTCATTTTATTTAACTAATGGTTATGTCTTGATTGTGTTTTTTTCTTCTTTTGTCACAATTAAACAATTTCACACTAAAGTGCTCACCTCATTCCACAGAGCACTAATTAGGATTATCTACTAGCACTAATGTAAGATTTGGGTTACTACTAAATCCAAACTGCACCACTACTCACTTCAGAGTGTACTACATACACACAGGAGCTACAGACCAGGTCTTAATAATACCCAACCTGCTATACAGTGCACTACAGGACATGAGATTGAGGCACAAATGGTGGAAGGAACCCAGTCCATAGGCTTTACTCAGTAATATATAAATATTTGTAGAGGGAGTAAACATTTCCAAATAGGACATTAGACATGTAGAATTTTGATGGAATTCCTGATTATTCCATGTGCAGGTTACTGGAATGTAGTGGTACACGGACGGAAACACTCGTACCGACTTTACACCAAACTCCTGAATGAGGCCATGAGATGGGCATCGGCTATTCAGAGCGCCATCGATAACAAAGCTCCAGTCGAGACGCCCACACAGCAGCTCATCCGAGAGATCAAGGTAGACTCGCTCTGGGATTAATTAAATTATAATTGTGTAGTGCTTTTAATAATGGACATTGTCACAGAGCAGCTTTATAGGAATATATCAATTTAGGTTATACATTTAGAGCACTACATAACCCCATAACATGTCTCTTACACATACTGCCACCAGGGGGAGCTCTGAGAATGGGCTGTAAGTGGTGGATTGTACTGAAACAAGAAAAGATAAAGTGTATGATTGTGATTTTGTCCTTTTCAGTCAGTGGAGCCACACCTACTTTCTCTCAGGAGTTAATGCTCCAGGGTGGAATGAGGTACAGCGCTGTGTGCCATCTGCGTGGAACTGTTTTTGTTTTTCTGCTGTTTGTCTTGTGCTGATGTGACCATGTTGTTGTTCTTCCTGATGATAATGACTGATGTCACACAGTTATAGTCCTGAAAACACTTTGGGCCGTGGTGTTACTTATTACTTGTACTTGTAATTATGCCTATCGGTTTTCAGACCTCAGACATAACTACAGACAACAATATGCCATGCTGACATTTATGTTCTGTCTGTAAATACACTCAAACACGCTACTGAATGCCATTTGTAGTCATTAAGACACATTTTAATGAGAGACATTTGATTAATTTGTGAATGAATTATCCTTCACAGAGTGGACATGTTTTTCATAAGAGAGTACATCAGTTTAACACAATCTTCTGGCTCACATTAACCCAGGCTCGAGAGCACATTCAAAGTTTGTGTGTAGTTGCCTTTGTTTAATTTTTGTTTGTATATAATGTCAAAAACTTGTCAAATCAAAGCTTTTAGAATTTATACAACTTGTAATCATAAAACGTGAATGCTTAAATATAGTTTGGTCTGACGTGTCATAAACTCATTGTTATTTAGATGACTGGCTCTGTCTGATTGTGTACTGTCCTGATAGTGAGGACAATCAGAAATCTGACAGTGATTTATTTATACTTCTGTTTGTTTTTGTTCTGTCTGTGTGGAGTTTCTGTGAGGAGTACTGTCACCTATAAGTTTCTTTACTTTTCTGTTTCAAACTCTATATCATTTAGGATAGGACTTAATTTCGCGGGTGATGATGTCATAGTATTATTGAAATGTGATTGGATAAATGTGTGTTTCAGGAGAACAGTCTGAATGTTGAGGCAGTGGAGCAGATGTACTGGAGAAATCCGATACTGCGATACACACAGCATCCCTTGCACTCCCCACTACTGCCTCTGCCCTATGGAGACAGCCGTGGGTTACACACACACACACACACACACACACACACACACACCCTGGTTATAAACTTCTATCTTTTTCTGTCTCTAGTTCATAAGGAGAAAGGTTACTGTAGTCTTCAGGATGAAGCGGTGAAGATCTTTAACTCTCTGCAGGAGATGGAGGTGGTGTCTGACCCTATCCCCATCATCCAGGGAATCCTGCAGACATGTCATGACCTCAGACCAATCAGAGATGAAGTCTTCTGCCAGCTTATCAAACAAACCAATCACATGCCTCAGCCACACAGCTCTGCAAGCCATTCCCTCTGGCACCTTCTCACTTGCATGAGCTGCACCTTCCTTCCGAGCCGAGGCATCCTGAGATACCTGAAATTTCACCTGAAGAGGTGATTACAGATGAACTCTAAGTGTAAACTCTCCAGGTGCTGAACACAGTTATGATTTTGAGACTAGGTGGATGGGCTTTAGGCTTTAGGTTTCTTCTTAAATGATAATTGCCAGAAAGGTCTGTAGGCAGTGTTGGTGTACATGGTCTGCTTGCTGAAAGTCAACTTTAGATTTAAAGAAATATAAAAAATTTGAGCAAGATGAGCAAGTCAAAGGTGCCGATGGTGAGGAAAACTAGGGTTAGGGTCATCTCTGAGATGATACGAGGAAGAAATATTGAGCGGAGCCAAACTGAAAATGGAACCTTGTCCTCATCTGGGTCTCACCAGTGAGTGGGATTATAAATCATTATAAACACCGAGAGTGAGATTAATTAATGTCCTTTCTACAGCTGTGTATAATCAAGTGGTGTTGTGTAACCAAGAGCTAATGAGCAAGCATGAACAACATAATTTCTGAATTCATGGATAGATAGATAGACAGATAGATAGACAGACAGACAGATACTTTATTCATCCCAGTGGTAAATTTCAAATTACATTAGAGTTAACATAAATATATTCATTGCACAGTCAAAAGAGCCTTAACTTTATTTCCAACCTTACATTTCTTTATTGGGTTTGGGCGAGCTGTCTGTTTTCTGGGGTATACAGTAGTTAATCAGGCAACAGCTCCAGGTGATCAGGTACATGTGACTTGGTCATATGTATTGGGACTGATGGGTAGTGTAGTTCTGTGCTGTACTCAGCTACCATGATAACCAAAGGCATGCGTGTTTTTTTTGGTTGTTTTTTTTTAATATTTTTTACATTTATACGTATACATTTACATTGTATCCTGAATTTCTGTGAAGTCCATTGTTAAGAGGTCTATACTAAACAAACTGAATTGAATTGAATGTGACACCCCACATTACTACACAGTTAATGTAAACATAATGATTAAACCTTTCCATTCAGGATAAGAGAAAGATTTCCCAGCACGGAGTTGGAGCATTATGCGGTCTTCATTACTGACTCACTGAAGAAGACAAAGATACGAGAGTATGTACCTTCGCAGGAGGAGATCAGTGCTCTTAGGAACAGACAGGAAATGACATCAACTGTATATTGTCATGGGGGTGGAGCCTGTAAAATCTCCATTACCTCGCATACTACTGCTGGAGACGTAAGAACAACAATATATTGCATAGAAATTCATTCATAATTCATTCACAAAGTACAACATTTTGTCTAACTCTTGTGATTACCTCTGTGTGTGTGTGTGTGTGTGTGTGTGTGTGTGTGTTTTAGGTGGTCGAGAAGCTGATCCGTGGCTTGGCCATGGAGGACAGCAGGAACATGTTTGCTCTGTTTGAACACAGTGGGAGTGTTTATCGAGCTGTTGAGAGCCGAGTTATAGTTGCAGATGTACTGGCCAAGTTTGAGCGGTAAACACGTGCACCCACACACACACACAGTACATACGATTATACACCACAATGTAATATATTACATTCTGATCAGTTCATGTGATGGACGATGTTATGTAAACAGTGTCAGTGTGTGTGTGTGTGTGTGTGTGTGTGTGTTGTCCAGCTTGGCGTTGTCAGAGCCTGAGTCCCAGTGGAAGCTGTACTTTAAGCTCTATTGTTTCCTGGATGTAGAGAGCACACCTAAAGATGGAGTGGAGTTTGTCTTTATGTTTGAGCAGGTCAGTGATACTGTATAAGTGACTGCACATGAATGACTCTGTATTTAATACTTAACCTTTACAACCCAATGTTTACTACACAATGTTTATGACTAGATGTTTACTACATGTACTTACATGTTTTTTACTCTGCGTTTATGACATTTATGACTCCATGTTTATGGTGTGTCTTGTGTTGCTCCTCCTCAGGCTCACGAGTCGTTTATCAGTGGTCATTTCCCAGCTCCTGAGGACACACTGCAGCATCTGGCTGCGCTTCGTCTGCAGTATCTGCACGGAGACCCCATGGCAGTGAATTGGAACCTGGAGAGTGTTTACCCTCTGAAACGCATCCGCAAGCGCATCATTCACTTCACCAGAGGACGAGGAGGAGCAGGAGGAACACTGGAGAAGCGCCGTAGCAGCTTCCTGGAGGGTCTGAAAGCAGGAGGGTCACTGAGGAAGCAGCGCAACATTCAGGACGAACAGACAATGTTGAACATGTGGGTGAAGGAGGAGACGGAGGGGACGAGAGCGAGCATCAAGGAAAAATGGATCCAGTTGAATGGACTGGATCAGCAGCAGGCCATGATCAAGTACATGGACGTTGTCACTCAGTGGAGCGGGTACGGATCGGCTCTGTTCGACGTCGAGGTGAGCTACAGCTTCATCTTCAACAAAACATAATAAAATATGCAGTGTGTTAAGATACATGGAAACAAGCTGACTAATAAATCTGGAAACTGTGATGTTGGGAAACTAAGAAAATGTGTGTGTGTGTGTGTGTGTGTATACAGTCAAAGTTTGGTGGTTTCCCCTGTGAGCTGTGGTTAGGTGTGAGTGCTGAGAGTGTGTCGGTGTATAAGAGAGGAGAAGCCAGGCCGCTGGAGACGTTTCCATATGAACACATTGTGTTTTTCGGAGCGCTGCAGCAGAACACTTATAAAATCAGCGTTGAGGGACGTGACCTGCTGTTCGACACGCCGCAGGCAATACACACAACACACGCTTAACACGTGTTTAACACATACTTAACACATTTTATGTCATAGATCATGACACAATTGAGGTCAAGTCCCTCACGACTGCTACAACCTTGATTTGTTTGAATTTAAAGATTTTAATCACACTAAACACACTATACACACAAACACATGATTACCGCACCCTTAACACACTCTTTATACACACTCTACTTTCATTTAACACGTTTAACACTCGCACACAACACATATTTTACACAATGTTAATTGTTTGTTTGTGACTGTCTGTTCTCAGGTTGGTGAGATCACAAAGATCATGAAAGCTTACATCAACATGATTGTGAAGAAGCGCTGCAGTGTTCGCTCCGCCTCCAGTTATGGCAGGGGCTGGGTCAGATGACCTCCACTGGCCAATGACTTTCAAGCAGAATGTCCCAGTGAGGAAAGGCAGGAACATATCTCACCGAAATGGTAGATTAGATTAGATTAGATTAGATTAGATTAGATTAGACACATTATACAGTCAGCGTGAGGATGATGAGCAGTTTTAAAACACTAATGCTAATTTTATTCAGTAAATTGTGTGAACTTTATTTATTTATTTATTAATTTGTTGTTATTATTATTATTAGCAGCAGTAGTAGTTGTAGTAGTAGTTAATAGTACAAGTTAATTACACATTAATGATAAATATCATTGTGATAGATAACTTAGTCATTAATCTGCTCAGCTGCTGGCGGCTGTGTTAAAATATGCATTTAGCTATGCTGCTAAATCACTTTTTCTTCTTTGTAACTGGACAAACCAATGTTAATAAATTATTGTGTTTTACAACCTACTGTAAGAGTGTGTGTTTTTTAAAGTCACACTTTGCCTCATAACTAGCTGTTTAAGGATTAGCATAATTGTCCCAACATTATGTTTATTTAATACCTATAATGCAACATTTTTTTTTGCATTATTTATTTATTTTTGTTGTTCCAACAATGTGTTAATATAGTTTATATATTTACATTTACAGCATTTAGCAGATGTTCTTATTAAGAGCAACATACAAAAGTGCTTTTAAGACTCTATTATTGAATACATTAACTCTGGTTCACTAGGTTACAGACTTAAGATACTATGAGCATAAAAAAACTGTTCAACTGTTTGTTTGTTTTAAATGCACACATACAACAAGGGGAGAAAGTGTTAGTTTAGTGTTTCATGAAGATGAATGTCTTCAGCTATTGTTTGAAGACAGTCAGTGACTCAGCTGTTCATATCCCTAGAGGAAGTTCATTCCACCATCTCAGTCCAGAACAGTGTGTCTTATCCACACTGCATTGGCACCCAGTGAAATTTCACATCAATTTTAAAATACTTCTCCTAACCTATAAAGCGCTAAATGGTCTCGCGCCGCAGTATCTGAGTGAACTGTTAGAGTCTTACGTTCGGCCACGCCCACTTCGTTCAGAGGATGCAGGCTGTCTGTCAGTACCACGCATCATGAAAACTACAGCAGGGGGAAGAGCTTTTTCTTACAAAGCTCCAAAGTTATGGAACAG
>JAOTRN010000048.1:133225-140824 GCA_028566695.1 Bagroides melapterus
CAGTGTGGTGTCACTGGATGATGTCTGTATTGTTCAGAATGAAGCCCAGTTTCAACCTTCGTCACGCCTTTTCCCACGTGATTTGGGTGACTGAACAAATCTAACATTCAGTCTCTTCATTATTCTTTTATATCCTTCTCCTTATTGGTAACTTTCAGCAGTTTAGTCTCACAGTTTCTTTGGCATCTCTTTGTGGCCCACGGATCTCAATAGAGTGCAGCGAATACTACAGTAACGTCTGACTTTTATCTGGATTTAATCAGAATCACGTTAACTAAAGACAGCTGTTCAACCTCAGACCTCATTCTGAATGTGTCTGTTTAACTCAGTTAGAGCTCACGATATGAAAAGGAATGCAGACTTATTCGGTCAAGGTGTTGTAGATGTTTTTTTTTACTTAAAATGTTCCCAAGGGTTAAATACTTCTTGATTTCTCTGGATTTTTGTTTGTTGGAAAATCACATTAAGACCTAAGTCTGAACTTTATGTTGTCATTTCTCTCTTTGTATTTTAAAAACCTAGAAAAAAATAAAAGAATTATATGATACAGAAGTAAAGTGGTTGTACAACATAGGCAGAAGAGATCTGGCTTGGATCAGTTTGGAGCTGAAAGTATTTGGCTGAATGATTAGGACCCTGAACACACCTGACATTTAACACACATCGTCGATGGCATGGTCCACTAACAAAACTAAATGGATGAGAGATGTGATGAGCTTCAAAATGAGCTATAAAAGATATGAAAAATGTCTCCTTTTCTCTTCTGTTACAGTGCCGTCTTTATCCATCAGCCTGGTATCAGACAGAGTTTTCACAGACGGCACAATTTACAAGCAGTATTGCAATGAGCAGATAGTTTCCATCTAGGGCAGGTCCATCATCATTCCTCAGACTAAGGTTGAAGAGATGCCGTAGTTCCCTTTCGGGGGAACTCGACGCTGCGTCGAGTCGACACTATGGGAATGCTTCTTTGAGGAAGTCTAAAGCTCTGTGTGCACACACACGCCAATTTAATGGCTCGGAAAGGACAGGTGGCGAAGTAATTACTCACCAGCAATTACGTATAAATGCATCTACGTCACATCACTCCATCTTCTTTGTCTTCAGGAAGTGCTCTGTGTATGTTTTTGTCTATTGTCTGTCTTATTGTCTAAGACTAGGGAAAAAGAGGATATATAAAGACTAGGGTCTTTTCTTTCTTTATCATGGCACGAAAAAAGGGGAGCCGATTGCCTGCATTGTGAGCAATTGCTGACTGCATTCCAGGCGGGAATTCCACGTCTGTCAAGGCAGCATGGCAGCTTCATTCATGGCGGTTGCAGTCTGAGTTAGTGGAAATAACGGGAAACGGCTGAGTTCAGCCAGTAGTGGTCACGCTGTTGGAAGCAAAAAAAAAAAAATGCATTTTGTCTCTAAACTCAATCCTGCGTGAATTCCAGCCAAGCGCCTGACTTTAATTCCGCCGCTTCGACTCCGGGAGCTCACTTTGTGATTTCTCCCTACTCGAACGGGGAATTATTATCATTACTATCGTTTGCATTGGACTCTGAGGAGCTCGATGTGGACTATGTTGTGCATTCTGCCACTGAATTGCTTCCTAATTGTGCGTTATCACTATACAGTACTAATCCGCACTGGTCTGGCTGTATTCCAGTCAAGTGTGTAAATCTGATTCCTCCTCTCTGGCTCCGGGAGCTCACTTGCGATTTCTCCCGACCTGAACGAGGTGTTATTGTTTGCATCGCGCTCTGAGGAGCTTGATGTGGGCTATGGTATGCAGTCCACCACTGAATTGCTTCTTAATTATGCAATGTCGCTAAAATAATCCGCGCTGGTCTGGCTGTATTCCAGCCAAGCGCTTACTTTAATTCCTGACTTCAGCTCTGGAAGCTCGTTTGCAATTTCTCCCGACCCGAACGAGGAATTATTATCATCCACATCAGACTCTGAGGAGCTCAATGTGGGCAGTGGTGAGCAATCTGCAACTCAATTCACCCTTGTCTGGTCAGGTTCGGTGTGGTGACCCTTGCCAGTATTGCATTCTTCCTTTTAGCCTAGTCCTGAACCCAGGAAAGTGTGTCCTTTCTCCATCTCAGAGAACCACCTTTCTGGGGTTTGTTTGGAACTCCACCATGTCAGGCACGTCTGTTTCCCACTGTGATGGCTTTTATCTTCCAAAAGCTATTCGGCTAGGCCAAAGCCTCTCTGTTGCTGAGGCACAGAAAGTGCTCAGCCTTGTGGTGGCAGCAGCCAATGTTATTCCTTTGGGTCTGCCTCACATGAGGCCACTCTAGCTCTGGCTCAGGGGTGCAGGCTTTCATCCCTGCAGTCATCCCCTTAGGTTCATAAGGGTTGCATGCCATGGGCTTCGTACCCTTCTTATGTGGAAAAGACCCCGGTTCCTGGCCTTGGGTCCCACTCTAAGGGCGTATCATCGTCGCAGGACTCTTTCAACAGACACCTTGCTTTTCTGACCAAGCCGAAAGCTATGGCAGCCAGGCATTAAGATGGTGTGCTTGCCCATATGAGGTCTCTAGGCCTCAGGCTGAACCCAAGAATGTGTGTGCTTTCTCCTTCTCAGAGACCCACCTTTCTGGGGTTTGTTTGGAACTCCACCATGAGGTGGGCACGTCTGTCTCCTGCTCTGGTGGCTTCCATCTCATCAACAGGAAAAGCTATTCGGCTAGGTCAAAGCCTCTCTGTTGCTGAGGCACAGAGGATGCTCGGCCTCAGGGTCTACCTCCCATGAGGCCATTCCAGCTCTAGCATCCCTGCAGACATCCCCTCAGGTCCATAACGGTTACGTAAATGGGCTTTGAACCCTTCTTATGTGGCTACGACCCTGGTTCCTGGCCTTGGGTCCCATTCTAGGGGCGTGTCATTGTCGCACAGCTCTTTCAAAGACTCCTTGCTTTTGGGAGGGCCCTTATCTCTCATGGAACATAAATTGCCTGGAGATGAGGGCCGTGTTTCTGAAACACTTTCTCCTACACCTAGCACTCCTAGGTGGAGTGCGCTCCTAGGTAGAGTGCGTGGCGCACTCTAGGTAGCACTCCTACCTAGAGTGCGCCATGACCGAGTCAATCTTCTCGACTGTGGTTCACAGACCAAGTCTCCCTCCTAGACAGAAGTTTCCTGTCAGGAGGGCTCTCCTCTCTTAGGTGCAGGGTACAATCTACACCCCTGCCCGAGATGTGGGAGCTCTGGGTCTTGCCCCTGAGGGGAACCAGCTCCTAGAGGCAACCTCCTCATCCAAGGTGACAGGGACCAACCAGTGAGTCAGCCTCTAAGGAGTTTCTGACCCTGGAAATGGCTCTGCAAGTAGCTGATATTCCAGCTTTTCTGCACTTGCTGTGCCTGGTTCACAGATCTTATGCCCTTCGCTCAAGCGTGGAAGGTGGATACTATCTTTCTGCTTGGTGTCAGGCAGCTAAGTCCTTCCTGCACACCACATTTCCCCTCCTAGGACCTCCCAGTAGACCTGGGGGGGATGCTGAGCCTCCTATGTTCCAATGGAGTCAGCCTCTAAGGAGTTCTGACCCTGGCACTGGCTCTGCTGTGAACTGGTCATTCAGCTTCTCTGCAGGCCCTCTGCTTTCCGCCCCAGGCTGGCAGTGCAGTGGAGCCTGCACCTGCAGCAGGAGTGGTTAGCTATCTCCTAAGCCTATCAGGCGCACCATGTGGCTTCGCCCACAGGTATTATGGCTCACACTCACTCCATTGCATTCCACAGGCATAGATTTGTGCTGCGACAGACTGGTCCACCAGGACCCGGACCCCACTCCAAGGTCTGGTGTCCTGCAGGGCTATTGATGGTCTGTTCCCAGTCGGCTAGTGCTCACGGCCTCTGGCATAGTCATCGACTGGTGCTTGGTGGCATGGGTATTGATATTCCCATAGCGTCAACTCGACACAGCGTTGAGTTCCCTCGAAAGGGAACTACACCTGAGAAGGCAACGAGATGCTGCGTCACTTTCCACGCCCCAGACATCCATTCATGCTTCCCTCAGACAAATAGAAGCTGGAGTGATGTGATGTAGATGCCCTTATATGGACTTGCTGGCGCGTAATTACTTCGCCACCTATCCTTTCCAAGCCATTAAATTGGCGTGTGCACACAGAGCTTCAGACACACCTTCCTCAAAGAAGCATTCCCATAGTGTCAACTCAACGCAGCGTCTTGTTCCCTTCTCAGGGAACCGCGCTACATACGTAACCTGGTGTAGTTCTGATGTGCTGATCTTCACAGGACGTAAGGAGCTACAGGCCATGTGTCCTTGAACTGATGGAGTATTTTCACTGGACATCCAGGAATGTGTTGGGCTAAAGTTTTGGGCTACCAATCGGAAGGGGCCAAAACCCAGATCTGCTAAGGCACCACTACTGGGCCCCTGAGCAAGTCCCTTCATAAATGTAAGTTGCTCTGGATAAAGGTGTCTGCTAATTGTTTCCACCACTTTTACAGTAACATTCAGCTTTGGGGAAGCACACTGAGTCTTGTGTCTGGTCGTGTTGGTCATTTTTGTGAGAGATGTGTAATCTGGCTTGTGATTTGAAATGTCTTTATTGGTGACCAAGTGGGTTTGAGGTTTTAGGAAGTAATGGTCAGAGAACATTAGTTATAAATGTTAAAGATAAATAATAACTTACTTTTGTAACTTTAAATTTTTTATTCTGTTTCTATTTTTCTATAAAGACTAAGCGTTATACAAATAAATTGAACTGAATTGAATTGAACTGAATTGAATTGAATTGAATTGAACTGAATTGAAACTGGTTAAGATGTTTTGCTTACAAGAATATCAGTCACCACCCTTCAACTTCCTGCCCTGTTTAGTGTGTGAACCTAGCTTTAGCATCTGAAAGTTAGCTATGTTAGCATTTCTATAAAGGATATGTATGTGTAGCCATGTCTTAGTACAACAAATATTATGCTGCATTATTCCATTATTCTCTGTGATATTTGTCAATGCTCCAGGTTCACTTATTTCATTAGCCAGAGATTAGCCTTTCCGCCGTATCGATCCTCTTTGTTTTGTTCTAGTCTTCAGCCACTACGTCACTTCCTGAACCAGGATCTGAAGCCACATAACTCTATCAGCTGGTCCTGAGTGTAAACTCTACACTTACTTTCACCCTGATGAGAAATTTTTTTGTGATCATTTGTGAAGAAAATAATCTAATCTAATAGTTTACATAATGTCATAAAAAAATAAACTAATTATTCCTTTACTTTTAAATGTTAATAATTCCACCATTTTCTGGTTTTACATTTTTGTTGTTTTATTAATTAAATATATGTTAAATAAGTTTAGTAGTCTTATACATGTTTTATAATACTAGCTCACTGATAAATATTATCAGTATTAGAGAATAATAGATAATGAGGATTAAATAGAGTATATGTGAAATAAACTCTGGCTCTTTCATTAAATTTCATTAATAAAATCGAATAAAATGTAGAGGAAGTAAATATCTCATCTGTGTTTGAGATAAAGTTTAGACATGTTACTGAAGTGAAGTCTACAGAGAGAAGATGAGGAAAAGGTGCAGAATCTTCATCAAACACTGATGATGATGTTCTGTCTATGCTTTTTATTATGCTCTCCTAAGTAACAGAAAAAAAATGTTTAAAGTTCAAAAGAAAACATTTTCCCCTTAAAAGAATCATGTGATTGAATAAACTTTAACTCTTTAGATTTTATAAGACTATCCTGAAGCGTTACCTGACGTAGCTTTAGGAGTTTGAGGTTATATACTGCAGGTTGTAACTGATATCTAATTCTATCTAAGATGTAGATCTAGACCTTAAGATTTATTGTAATATTTTGGGGATATAAAAACTGATTCATAGTTTTCTACCTGTACAGTCTTTATCTGCACTGTCTAAGGATGAAACATGAAAATGTCTGTAGATATAAAAACACTCTTGTGTTTATCAGCATCAACTTCTGGGATCTGTCTGAATCATTTTGTGTTCAGGAGCACTTTACAGGCCCATTTGAGAGGGCAGATAGAATCTCCTGCTGCACAAGCTGTGTGTGTATGTGTGTGTTTGTGTCTCTGTGTGTGTGTTTGAGTCTCTGTGTGTGTGTGTGTGTGTGTGTGTGTTGCTTAATAATTAATGTGTGGTTAGCTTTGCTGTAGCACTCGCGGCAAAGCTCAGTAAAAAAAGAGGATTTGATTTGCTGTTGTGGATCACAGAGGGAGCCAGACGCATTTACTGTAGAAACCCACACACACACACACACACACACACACACACACACACACACTCAGTGTGATGCATGAGAGGGTGTGTTAGGAGTGGCGGCTGGCTGGCTGTAACCCTAATGCAATTTCTCATTGAAGAACGGCGACAATAAACGGCAGTGCACACTCGATGAACTCACGTCTGAATTACAGTCATGCACGTACGAAATAAAAACAATAAAAACAATAAAACTGTGAGGTATAATAAAGGTCCTAAAGACAAATGAACTATTCTGCATGTGATTAGATCCTGAATATCAGAGTGAATAGACTCAGAGGCTTCAGTCAATTTAATTCAGTTCAATTGTGTGATTAATTACTGACAGAAATATTACAGAATTATATTAAGATAAATAAGAGAAAAGATGTGTAACAGCATGTGTGTAAATATAGTACACACACACACACACACACAAATATACACACACAGATATACACACACATACAGAGATATACACACACACAAATACACACACACAGATATACACACACATACAGAGATATACACACACACAGAGATATACACACACACACACACACACACACAGATATACACACTCACACACACACATTCACACTCTGAGATATACACACACACACACACACACACATACACACACTATGAAGTCACTGGTCTACTAACAGGATATTCTGTTTCTTCACCTTTCTGTAGGTGAATGTGGAGGAACTGAAGAAGCTCCATGTTGAACCTCTGCAGCTGTGTGTTGAGTTAAAGTCAGAGAAAAATTACACAAGTGAAGGTGATTAAAGACACGGAAACTCAGCTGTGAATAAAACTGGAGGTTCAGTTGTGTTCAGTTGTGTTATTGTTGTTATTGATGTGTTATTGTTGTGTTATTGTTGTTATTGTTGTTATTGTTCTGTTATTGTTGTGTTATTGTTGTGTTATTGTTGTTATTGATGTGTTATTGTTGTGTTATTGTTGTTATTGTTGTTATTGTTCTGTTATTGATGTGTTATTGTTGTGTTATTGTTGTTATTGTTGTTATTGTTGTTATTGTTCTGTTATTGTTGTTATTGTTCTGTTATTGTTGTGATATTGTTGTGTTATTGTTGTTATTGTTGTTATTGTTGTTATTGTTCTGTTATTGTTGTTATTGTTCTGTTATTGTTGTGATATTGTTGTGTTATTGTTGTTATTGTTGTGTTATTGTTGTTATTGTTGTTATTGTTCTGTTATTGTTGTGTTTTTGTTGTTATTGTTGTTACAGGTATCTCTCCTCTCTTTTCTTTCAAAAATCCTTGAACACATTGTATATAACCAACTGTCTGCCTTTCTCTCTCAGAACAACCTACAAGATCCCAACCAGTCTGGCTTCAAAGCAG
>JAOTRN010000048.1:167222-174722 GCA_028566695.1 Bagroides melapterus
CACACACACACACACACTCACTTACTCACGCACACACACACACACACACACTCACTCACACACACACACACACACACACACACACTCACTTACTCACGCACACACACACACACACACACTCACTCACACACACACACACACACACACACACACTCACTTACTCACGCACACACACACACACACACACTCACTCACACACACACACACACACACGCTCACTCACACACAGAGTAAAACAAGTGGAGTTCCTGCAGATGTCTGGCTGCGCTGCGTCTCGTACAGGTTAAAATCCTGCGCGTGCTGTAGAAGACTGGGAGATTCCCATCATCTCTCCATCATCCCTCTGTCATCGGCACGTTATCCGTCTGATGAAACTGCCTGCTGTTGTTCTTTCCTTTCTTTTTTCCTCCAAAAGAGACAAAGCTAATCCCTTTATCACCTCTGAAGTCCTGATGTAAGAGTCTGGTCCGTGTCTCAGTGACGGCTCTGCGCCACGTGTGGACCGTGTGTGGTGTGTTCATCTGCTCCGCTCGCTGCCCGTGGAGTGTGTGTTCGAGGCATGATGTCAGAGAGAGAGAGAGAGAGAGAGAGAGAGAGAGCGTGTGTGTGTGTGTGTGTGTATGTGTGTGTGTTTCAGCGAGCGCTGCGGTGAAGAGTGAATCTATCGCGCGCTGCTTCTACAGTTCCACTGAGTCAGCCGCTGTTTCGTCTCAGCCTACCAGCTCTCTCTCATACACACACACACACACACACACACACACACACACACACACACACACACACACTCCTCCTCCTTCCCTCTCAGCATCAGGTTCCAGCCGCTTTCTCATGTGTTCCATTCACTTTAATGAATGAGTAATGAGAGGATCATCACTGTAGAGTTTATTATTTATACAGGAAGTGACATCGAGAAAGACAGGAAACAGAAACACAGAGACAGCTTTCAGTTTTCATCTGAGAGGAAGGCAGTAAAGGGAGGGAGGGAGGGAGGGAGAAAGAAAGAAAGAAAGAAAGAAAGAAAGAAAGAAAGAAGGGACAAAGAAAACAAGGATAAACAACGTAATGTAAGACTGAAGGAAAAACAAAAGGAGGCAGCAAAGATTGAATGGAGGATGGCATGAAGGATAAAAAAGGGAGATGAAAGAGAAAAGAGAAGGAGAAAAGGAGAAAAGAATAAATGAATTACAATTTCATCAGATACTAAAGGAGAACATGATGTAAATGATAGACTGATAAAAAGGAAGAGAAAGAATAAGGAGCACAATGAGATAAACATATGCAACATATAGAAAGTAGGATAGAGTGAGAGAGGAGAAAGAGAGAGAGAGAGAGAGAGAGAGAGAGAGAGAGAGAGGAGAAACCCCCAATCTGTCAGAGAACATGTCGCGCTGCTGCTGGAGGAGTGAAATCCCTCGTTCCTCCTCCTCTTTTCCACTTTGAGAGAAGCGATAACGCCTCGTAACTAAGCAACAGAGTTTCTGAATCAATTCTAAATGGAGTACAGTAGAGCGGAAAGAAAGAAGGAGAGAGAGAGAGAGAGAGAGAGAGAGAGAGAGAGAGAGAGGGGTGAAAGATAGGAGGATGGCTTTGATTGATAATAAATTAGCTAATATCTATTTAATATAATATTTTCAGCAACACAAACCAAAAAAAAACAAACAAAGTAAACAGTAAATAAGAAGTTAAATAATTCATAAACAGTTGAAATATAATGAATCATAATGAGCTGAAACAACATGAATATCACACTGATGATGTCACATCCTGTGTGTGTCTGAAGCTGACTGTACTGTAATACAGACCATAAAGTTCAACATGAGGTAACTGAACATTGCTAACAATCTTCACAGCACATTTATTATTATTATTATTATTATTATTATTATTATTATTATTATTATTGTTATTATTATTATCATCATTAACATTATTAACTCTTGTTTCTGTGACTTTTCCTGTGTTTGATTGAATGTTTTATTTCCTAATTGTTGCCCTTTCCCCCTCACGCTGCTCTTTTTCCCACCATGTTGCTCCGTCTTTTCCCAGATGTTGCCGTATATTTCTCCCATGATGCTTTTCTCTCACTTCTCTGCTTGCTCGTTTGCTTGGAGTTTCAGATCTGTCAGTACTCTGCTGTTTTGACAGGAAGTGCTTGTTTAAGGAGAGTTCTGTGTTTTCCTCTTGGACTTTTGTCTCCTGCTTTGCGTTTGATGAAAAGAAACAAACAAAACACATCTCTGTGTCCTACAAAGTTCAAAAAAGTTACACATTTCACCGGACAGGCTGATTTAAATGTTTTAACAAATCTCTAAGACACACAGTGTCATTCTTTAAATATTGAAAATTATATAATAAATGTTCTACTTTATTTATTTCTGATTTGTTTAAAGTTCCATGACTTCGTTTTTCCCCAAACAGTTTTCTTTTTAGTGGTGTATATATAACGTAATGCCATCTTTGTCCACAAGAGGCAGTTGATTGGTTTTTCGTGTCTCTACACAGACAGTGGATAAAAGAAAGGACAGCGCTTCTCTCATGTGAGCGAATTGAAACACAGATATTTCAGAGAAAATGGTGGACATGTCGTGAGGGTCAGATCCAGTATGGTACAGAATCAGAATCAATACAGTGTAAAAAACAAAAACAAAGCCGAAGCTCTAGAGTGATCCAGGGATTTAAACTCATAATCCACCAATCAGTCGCTCAGGACCTTCACCTCAGAGCCACCGCTGCTCCTGTGGTTATTTAATATCCAATTATATAAAGGATTGAAAACCATACACACACACACACACACACACACACACACATTGTCCTCACAATCATGAAGTGAGGAATAAATTAATAAAATAGAACAGAGCACTACATGCAGGAATAATAAGTCATCAAATAAACCTGAAAACAAATAGAGCAAAATGGACGAGAACAGACAAAGAGAGAGAAAATAGAAGAAGATGGAAGATAAAACAGAGAAGTGAAGAGAAAAATACAGGAACAAGAGGCAAAAATAGAACAATGTAGGGAGAAGATGAAGCTAAACAAGGGACAAAAATAAAATAAAGGAAACAGAGCAGTGTGGGAGGAAATGACATGCACAATGATTCTGTTTATAATCCTTAAATTTGAAGGATTAAACCAAATGAATGTATAATAAACCCTCAGCACCATGAGATTGTGCTGTCAGATTCAGTTATGAGCTGTTTACAGTTGAACATGATGTGGAGTTACTGTAAACAACATTATATAGATTATTTTTATATAAAAGCTCAATCAACAATTTGCCAACAATTTACAAATATATATTTTGTAAAGACCATGTCATTCTTTAGATTTATTTGTAGTTATATTTAATGTTGTAGAGCATCAAAGAAGCATATTCCTGTTCTTGTTCCTGTTCTGTCTCATGTTCTAGCAGTCACCACATCACTGATTCAGCACACTGACGTGTCTATAGGATCTGTCGCTCTGTCCCAACACCACGTGGACAAATGTACTGGATTATCTTATGGACCAGTTACCACCCTACTGTCTTATTGTCCAGTCACCATTTGAAGACAGCCAGTGACTCAGCTGTTCAGACAAGTTCTGCTCAGAAGTTCAGACCATCACCTCGGTGCCAGAACAGAAAAGAGTCTTATTGTATGCCCACACTTACATTTAGCAGACGTCATTGAACAGCTTACATTCATATCTCATTTTTTATACAACTGAGCAATTCAGGGTTAAGTGCCTTGCTCAGGGGTCCAGCAGTGATAGAGCAGGTATTCAAACTCACAACCTTCCAATTGGTAGACCACTAGACTACCACATCCCCTTAACCACTAGACTACCACATCCCCTGAGCGATGGTGGGACCAGTGGAGCAGGGCTGGTAGATCTGAGGGTGTGAGGTACAGTGTGAGGAGTGAGCAGAGCTTTGAAGTAAGAGGGAGCTGCCCTGTTGTTGACTTTGTAGACAAACATCAGTGTTTTGAATCTGAAGCATGTGGTCACCTGAACCAGTGGAGGGAATGCAGCAGTGTGGTGGTGTGGAGAACTTAGACAGGTTAAAAACAAGCCACACAGCTGTGTTTTTTTATCATTTACAGAGGATGAATTGTGTTCATAGGTAGACCTGATAGAGAGAGCTGCAGTAGTCCAGTGTCTAGAGACTGAACAAGTACATGAGCAGACTGTGAACAAACATGACAAGAGAAGAAACCGACATGACCCTGTCACATTAACATCTGAGGAAAATGACAGGTGATTGTCCATGGCTACCTCAAGGTTGTCTGAAGGAGAGATCAGATCAGTGTGTAGAGATATTGTAAGATCCTGACCTGGGGATGAGTCACCTGAGATGATCAGCAGTTCAGTTTTACTGGGCTTGAGCTTCAACTGATGATCTGACATCCATGATGATATGTCAGTGAGACCTGCTGAGATCTGAACAGAAGCTGTGGTATCTGAGGGTGGGAAGAAGATCAGTCGAGTATCATCAACATAGCAGTAGTAAGAGAACCCACATGAGGAAATAACTTTTCCAGTGGGCAGGTGGTAGGATTGCAGGACTGGATGAATTGTAAAATCTCTTCTGCTGCTACGGTTGAGAAATGTGACAATTAAGGAGGAGAAGAATCCTGACTGTGAAATGTAGGTTCAACCAGGGCAGGAGTGAAGGTCTGGCAGATTTTCTCAATCTTCTTCAGCATTCAGGATGAAGCAGGTGGAGCCGAGGCATTGAATAGAGAAGAGAAGATGTTGTGGAACTTACGAGGGTTTCGTGCATAAGCTTCAAGCTTTTCCTTGTAGGAGGAAGTCTTTCCAGAAGTCACGTTTGAAGAGAACTTGGCCAGGGGTGTTCAGTTAGATCCGTGTCGAGTTGTGATTTCTTCCACTTTCTCTCTGCTGATCTTTGGTTAATGTGCAACACATCTGAAAACCAAGGAGCAGAACAAGAAGTCTTCTTGGGTTTAGTGGAGAGAGGACAGAGAAGGTCTATTAATGAGAAAACAGAGGAGAGGTAAGTGGGGAGGTGGTAGCCTAGTGGTTAAGGTGTTGGTCTACCAATTGGAAGGTTGTGAGTTCGAATCCCTGCTCCACCAAGCTACCACTGCTGGGCCCCTGAGCAAGGCCCTTAACGCTCAGTTGTATAAAGAATGAGATATGAATCTAAGTCGCTCTGCTAAATGATACAAATGTAAATGTCAGAGGGGAGTTTGAAATCACCAAGCACAGTCAGAGGGAAGGCAAAGCGTGTCCATTTCTTGCAGGGAGACCAAGAGGACGGTAGATAATAATGATGACAGGGTTGATTGGACAAGTAACTGAAATGGCATGAAATTAAAAAGAATAGATGGGTAAATAAGGCATGAGGAGAGGTGTAACACCTGTACCACCAAACCTGCCTGTTTCTCGTGGTGAGTGAGAGAAAGCATAGCCAGAGGATAGAGAGTTAGATAGATAGTTATCAGCAGAATATCAAAGGAGTAGTGGGAGGTTAAAGCTGAGATTAAATCAGCCTTCCTTTCGGTGGTCAGGCAATTCCAGAGCCAACCTACCACCACATCTTAAGGCTCAGACAACAGAGGAGGGTAGATGAGGTTACTGGGGACCTCTGCACTGTGGATGAGAACATCTATGTCTATGAGAGGTGACTACAGAGATGGCTTTGAGGAACATGTCTGCGGTCAACCAAAAGTGTGATTAAAATATAATTTGGGAAAAGAACAGAACTAGACAATTAATTAGAATGTGTTAAAGGTCTCAGGGTCTCACTTACACACCGCTACAAACTCTAGACTACAGGCATTTGTAGAGCAGGACATTATTGGGGAGTTCCATAGTTAGTTTACTTATGCTCTGGTGGATCATGTCTTGTTGACACTGTGCTATCAGCATGACAGCTAACACAATCGAAAATTTAAAGCTAATAAGATCATGGCTTTGTAACAGATTTGAGAAACTATTTGTATATAGATGTAGGTCCTCCATTTCTGGAGATGTTATTGAAACGTTTTCATTGCTAAGACAGTGTTAAAAGGACGTGAGTGTTGGAGCTCTGATACAGTATGAAAGGTGTCATCTCCTTCACACATCAGAAATAGAGCTGTATGTGATACTATTACACATCCTCATACAGAAGTGGAAGAATGTCTTATTATCAGCACAATTGCCACAGCAACTACAAAGGTGGATGCTAAAAATACTCAGCGAGTGCAGTACAAAGTATACAGCTCTGAGTCGAGTGAGAAATGGAGCTGAGCGACATGTCGGTGAGAAAACAGTCTCAGCTCCGAGAGGGCTTTATAGCATTTGGGTCACATTTATGATATAAAAGTAAAAGCTACAAATGCTAATGCTGGCCTGCTGAACTTTATTCTGCAGCTCTGTGAACTATAAGCAGGTGGATGTCAGTCTAATGAAACTCTAGAGAAGAAACATCTCACAGTCCTGAGAACTTTAGCAGAAGAACCTCACTGAGCTTACTGAGGATCATTTTAACATTTTAACAGACAATATATATCTGTAGAATCTCTTTTGAATGGATATATATATTTGTGTGTGTGTGTGTGTGTGTGTATCAATCTAAATTTTAATTAATGAACACTCATACCATACCATCAGACCCTTTAATAATGTTTTTAATAATCTGTCATTTTCAGGAACTGTTTGTTCTAATTATATTAATATTAATATTGTCATGACTTGGTCAGGAGTTTATTTACAGTTGTAACATAGGGTCTAAGTACACACAGGGAACCAATGACAAGACCAGAACTGGAGCACATGACAGACAACCAATAAAACAAGACAATTAGACATCACCAGTAACAGGTGGAAAAGGGATTGGAAAACACTGGGATATAAATACACACAGGGAGAGAACTAATTAACAGGCAACCAATCAGGACAAGACACATGGCCAGGCAAAAGGAACAGGGAAGCAGGAAACAAACATCCAGAGAACATACCAAAATAAACAACATGAACCCAACCCAAACCCAACCTGAACCCAGCAGTGTGTGTTTCAGTGACGAAAGAAGTCTTTGGTAAGGGTTTTTTTTTTTGGTGTCATCCTCGGTGTCCAGAGACTGCTCTGTAATAGAAGAGATGGAGAAATGCATCTTAGTCCACACATTACTCACCCTTTACCCCTGCTGGGGCACAGCGCCCTGTGCTGCTCTCTCTTTTTTTGGTTAGGGTGAAGAAGTTGCAGCGCTGCTCTAATTGGCTGACTGCTTCTTTGGCTCACTTCCGTTGCCCCGCCCCATGGCCATGTGCTTCTGGACTATCGACAACACAGGGGTGCTGAAGTGTCGCTGTCTGTTCAATACCCAGGCTGTAAGGTGGCAGTGCAGGACTCAGCATTACAATAACATGTATTTGAACTTTAGTGTTGTAGTGCAGCTCGGTTTAGTGTGCACATTTATTCTGAAATGATCTACATGTTGTCTGTTAGATTTCTGGGTGAAGCTGAATATGATGCTGAAAGAGGGTTTAGCATCGAGCTGGAGTTCA
>JAOTRN010000048.1:179502-192612 GCA_028566695.1 Bagroides melapterus
ATACATACATACACACACACACACACACACACACACACACACACACACACACACACACACATATATATATATATATACATACATACAGAACATTAATATTCTATTCCTGCCTCTTCAGCAGTTTAGTGCACACAATATGGAAAATCTGATTTATCCAACTCTGTTCAATTACACTGAAGGTCTTGAAGCGTCGAAGTTGAGAATGTTTTATGTATAAGCAAATAAATTCCAAAAGTGACTCACACGCAAAATCATCGATGACAACTTTTAGACAGACTACATACATTCCTCTATCCATCAAAACACTTGGTCAGATTAAATTAGTCATTTATCTGATATAAAATTAAAAACTGGTTAAACAATGGAAGGAGGCTCCATGTAAACACAGTAACAGTGGAGAAGTGTTAATTAGCTCCAAGAACAGCGTAGAGTTTATAGATATTTGGAGCAGGTTTAAGAATAAGGCTGGCCTGTTAGTGTCCATCACACTTTGGAAGGTTCTGCTGTCATTTCTTAAAAGATATCACACAGGGCAGTGTGAGCTCAGTGAGTAAGGTTAGAGTACTGATTGAAACGTTAGTTTAAATTCCAGAACAAGAGCGTCTGCCAAGTACAATAAATAAACAAACAGTCTTTTTCAGTCGGTGACAGTCCAGAGCCAAGGCCAGGGAGCAGAGCTGACCAGCGAACCTGACCACCGGCTAGTTTTAATGAGTCGTCACAGTATTCAGACTGTGTTTATTTTCTGAGCTAAACAAACGTGGAAACACTCAAAGTTTTTTTTAGTAATCTGATTAATAAAATTAAATTAAATTAAAAATTAAATCACCATGAATACACCACCAACACCACTGATTTGGAGCTAGAGCTGTTAATTCAATTCCATTCAGATTTATTTCTATAGCACTTTTAATAATGGACATTGTCTTAATTACAGAAATTCAAGATTAATCGACTTCTATTTAAATGTGTTTGTATTTATCTCTAATGAACAAGTCTGAGGTGACTGTGGTGAGGAAAAACTCCTTTAGATGGAAGAGGAAGAAACCTTGAGAGGAACCAGCCTCAAAAGCGAACCTCATCCTCATTGAGGTGACACTGGAGGATGTGATTATAAATCTACAGTCTGATCATTGTGTATTAATTCGGAGGTTGTTGTCCTCAAGACCACATGGAGTTGGCATCTCTCTCTCTCTCTCTCTCTCTCTCTCTCTCTGAATGTCTGAAAGCTTCATAAAGCAAAGTCCAACTGGAGCTGGAACATCTCCTAGTCCCACATCCTAGCAGGAGTTGGAACGATCTCAGGATGCCTCGGGATTTGTGGAAAGAGAAGCAGTGGAGAGGAATTAGCAGCATAGCAGCTGTTCCTAGTGTTAACCAGCACTAGATGATAATGTGCATTTGATAAGATGCACTAGAGCACAAGGTTATAATAATACTAGATCTCTTATGTCTAAAGCAATTATTGTTAATGAAATTATTATGCAATATAATGTACTATGTTTAACAGAAACATGGATTAAACCAAGTGAGTATGTAGATTAAATGAAGCTAGTCTGACTAGATACTGTTGTATACATCATACAAATAAAACTGAATTGAATTTGTCCACAGACTTGATAAATCAATCAATAAATAAATGAGATCCTGGCCCTGGACTAAGGTCTGACGTAGACAAAATCACCAGTTCAGTACCAGTGTAAAAACTTCATGTAAACAGTTTGTTATTGGTGGTCTTCTAGAGATGTATGTATATTTGAGGAGTGTGTATTGGTGCCAAACAGTGCAGTCCACAGGGTTTTATGTGTGTGTGTGTGTGTGTGTGTGTGTGTGTGTGTGTGTGTGTGTTTTGTAGAGATCATTTCAGTTATTGATGATTTGTGTGAAGAAACTGTTATACAGTCTGGTTGTCAGGGCCCAAATGGTAGGAGCGTGAAGAGTGAGTTTGAGGGGTGGGTGGGGTGAACAGTGTGTGTGATGTGTGTGTGTGAGGGGTGTGTCCTGGTCTCCAACGATGCTGTTTTCTTTGCCGATGCAGCGTATGGTGTAAATGTCCGTGATAGATGAAGAGAGACTCCAATGATCTTCTCAGCTGTCAGTGATGCAGCTGCTCAGGATGCTCTCAATGGTCCCACTATAGAACACCCTGAGGGGCTCCAGTGTTCAAAGTGGTGGTGCTGGAGATCCTGTTCCCGATCCGGATTGACTGAGGTCTTCCAGTCAGGAAGTCCAGGACCTAGTTGCAGAGAGAGGTGTTCAGGCCCAGGACGTTCAAATTCTCGATCAGGTGCTGAGGGATGATTGTGTTGAATGCTGAACTGAAGTCTATGAACATAATTCGTACAAAAGTGTCTTTATAGTCCAGGTGGATGAGGGCTAGATGAAGGGCTGTTGAAATGGCATCATCCGTGGAGCGTTTTGGAAGATATGCAAATTGCAGGGGGTCCAGTGAACAGTAACTAGGTCTTGATTTGCCTGATTACAAGCCTCGCGAAGCACTTCATCATGATGGGTGTGAGGGTCGATGGGATGATAGTCACTGAGGCCATTGTAGACTTCTTCGGCACAGGGATGATGGTGGCTGCTTTACAACATGCGGGAAAAACAGCACTGCTTAGTTACATGATGAAGATGTCAGTTGATCTGCTAGCTGTTCTGTACCTTCCCTGAGAACCCTGCCAGGGACTGGTGAAGCTGTCTAGTTTGAAATCGCATGGATGCCCTGCCACATGCGCCAAGTGTCACCACTGTCCTTGAAGTGGCTGTGGATTGTCGGTGGATGTGCGTGCTTTGCTTCTCTGATGGATCAGGACAGTTTGGCCCTTGCTGTTCTTAGGTCTGTCCTGTCATCCACGGCTTCTGGTCACATCATCAATGCACTTGGTGATGTAGCTTGGCGCTGATGCTGTGTACTCCTCCAAGTTGATGGAATCACCGAAGGTTGCAGTCTCCCTGAACATGTTCCAGTCAGTGCACTCAAAACAGTCCTGAAGGGCAGATGTGGCTCCTGCTGGCCAGGTTTTCACCTGTTTTAGAACCAGTTTTGAGCGTCTGGCCAGTGGTCTATATGCCGGAATTAGCATAACAGAGATGTGGTCTGAGTAGCCGAGGTGGGGACAGGGCTCGGGCACAATATGCGGTGATACATTTACATTTACATTTACATCATTTGGCAGACATCTTTATCCAGAGCAACGTACAAAAGTGCTTTTAAGTCTGTTTTTGAATACATTAATTCAGGTTCAGTAGGTTACAAGACTTAAGATACCACGAGGCTAAAACACTGTTCAATAAATTACTTTTTTTTTTGGGGGGGGGGCATATAACAAACAGGGGAGAAGGTGCTAGTTAAAGTTTTTGTGAAGAGGTGGCTCTTCAACCATTGTTTGAAGACAGCCAGTGACAGCTCTTTGCGAGACTAGAGGAAGTTCATTCTATCACCTGTTGTATGCCTACTTCTTACCCTGAGGTCTGGTGGGACCAGTCGAGCAGTGCTGTTAGATTTGAGTGTGCAAGGTGCAGTGCGAGGAGTGATGAGGGCTTTGAGGTAAGAAGGAGCTGGTCCATTGTTGGCTTTGTAGACAAGCATCAGTGCTTTGAATCTTTGAATTCATGCAGCTACCGGAAGCCAGTGGAGGGAACGCAGCAGTGGGGTGGTGTGGAGAACTTAGACAGGATGAACACAAGTCGTGTAGTCCAGTAATGTTTATGTAAACTTTACCCTCTCGTTGTAAAGTCAACATACTGATGGAATTTAGGGAGAATTGTTTTGAGACTGCATGATTGTAATAATCAACAGTCTGTCGGGGTGAGCATTCTGCAGGTTGTGGTGAATTAAATGGACAATCTCCACTAGAGATGAGCAGTAACTAGAAACAAGCACATAGTTCTTGGGCCATTCCGTGTTGATGTAAGCACACACACCACCACCGCGAGTCTTACCACACAGAGCTATTGTCACAAAAAAAGGTGAGCCTGTCTAGCTGAATGGCAGTGTCCGTAACTCTGCTGGTGAGCCACATCTCCGTAAAAACAAAGACCCAGCAGTTTCTAAACTCTCAACAAGTAGCCCGCTCGAGTCTGATATAGTTCAGTTTATTATCCAGGGAACAAACATTGGAGAGTAAAATGGACGGGAGGGCGAGACAGCTAGGTTATGTTCTTAACCTAGCACGAACACCTGCCAGTTTGCCGTGCTTTTGGCTTCCACTCTCCCGGTCACCGCCATCACGTGATGTCGAGGATTGGAGGTCTGGTCTCCAAAGCAAGCTGAGGTTGTGAAGCTTTTTCAGCACATCATCAGTTTCTGGCTGTCATATACATGAACACCACTGTCCCTGGTGTCCATGTATGTTGAATTGTCAGGCTATCAATTTATCTTGTCCATACCTGCTTATTCTGGGACTACCCGGTCACAGGGATCAGCTGGGGCCTATCCCTGCCATCTACGGGCAAAGGCAGGGTACACCCTGGACAGGTCGCCAGTCCATTGCAGGGCCACATTCACACACACATTCACATCTCACACTCGCACCTATGAGCAATTTAGAGATGCCAATCAACCTACTATGCATGTCTTTAGACCGTGGGAGGAAACCGGAGGTCCCGGTGGAAACCCCCAAGGCACAGGGAGAACCTGCAAACTCCACACACACATAGCAGGAATCAAACTCCCAACCCCGGAGGTGTGAGGCAAATGTGCCAACCACCAAGCCACCGTGCCCCCCGTTGTCATGCTAAAATCTTAAGAAAACATGATAGAGCATAAATAAGTAATGGGTGCAGAACTACACTTATGTCTCAATCTCTGGCAGATTATCTCGGCAAGCTGCTATTCCTAGAAGAACCTGTGTTAGATGATTGGAAGAGACATACAGGCCCAAACCTCCAGAGTCAGGGGGTATAACCAGCTACCACAGCGCTAACATTGCAGTTGTAGTCCATGACATTGGTCGCTAGGTATATGGACCTTTTAAGTTCCTTAGGAGAAACTTTCCATTTTTTATGGTATAAATACTTTCTATATAGTCTTTTGGCAACCAATACCCACTCATCCCCACCATGTATTTTAATGGGACCCAGCCTTTACTGTGAGATGTGTCCTAGAATCATGCCACTGTCAGGGTGACACCCAGTATTTGGAAGACTTCAGCTTGACACATCTTGGAGCTGAAAAGGGAATTTAATAAGAACCATACAGCTGTTCTGAGAAGGTCAAGAGTAAAGGGGAGATAATGTAACCCCACAAGGGCCCTCACCTGCACAGGTTTTTATGACAGACCTGGAACTGGTTCTTATGCAATGCCCTCATACAGGTAATCAGACTAAACATGCCACACCTGGTCAAGCCTCATTAGAAGCCTCTGAATGTTTCACTCTGACCGCAGATATAGATCTGTGTCAGATAAGCAAGCAGCAGCACACTACTCATGAATTGAGGAATAGAAAGAAAAAAAGCTTGGATTAAATAGAAAACATTAAAGGAAAGAAAGAAAGGAATCTCAGAAAAAAGAGAAAACAGAAAATAGGTTAAGGAAAAGAAGACTAAAGGTAGACAGAGAAGATCTGATTTTGAGGTAAATATTTGGGTCCTTTAAATTAAACACCTTCATTTACATTCTTGGCATTTAGCAGATGCCCTTATCCAGAGCGACATTCATATTTCATTTATACAACTGAGCAATTGAGGATTGGTGGAACGGGGATTTGAACTCACAACCTTCTGATTGGTAGACCAACACCTTAACCACTAGGCTACCAACTCCTGCCCATTCAGGTATCATTTGTTTCAGTATCATTTGGTGCCTTTAATTCCTTTAAGCCCTTTTGTCTTCGTATGATGCTCCTTATCCAAAGCCCTCTGGTTTTGTTGAGATGGTTGTTGTCCACTGCTCACCTCCTCATCTGACGCTCGTCCACTTGGTCCTCTTAATCATATATCATCGTTTTGGGACAAACAGCCCCTATACTACACTAAACCCTCACGAGTCCTGTAACAGATCTGTGTACCAAGCAGCAGGGGGAGCAATGCAAGAGACAGCAGGACAGAATAATGAGTCAGTGGTTCTATAAATCTCAGAACACAGTGACACCAGGAGTGTCCACATTCCTACCTAAACTGTGTAAAAGAGAAGAAACTCTTTATCTAAAAATTCACTCTGATGATATTTTCTTCTGCAGCACAGTAATGAAACGATCTGATCTGATATCACAGCAGTGAACCAACCACACCTCTTAATGATGTGGTCACATTAAAATCAGATTCTACACAATCATACATAAAACCTGATTAGAGCAACAGAAAGTTATCTCAGTGTGCAATAATTGTCTTATAGACATTTTAGCAGTTTATAATGTGTTTAGAATCATGAATATGTATAATGGTTCCTGTTTAAATGTAGTAACACTGGTATTACATCAGGATTACATGATGATCGATAACTAGAACGTTTAATGCATACTTGTTGTAGCTGTAGGTGGCATTGTTAGAGTTTATAATGAACTATATGTAGCATAATTATAATGCCTTATGAATATGGAAATGTTAAAGATAATAATCCACTATATTATGGGAGAGGAAACAATAAACAACAAATTATGGAAGTCAATCATTTAGCTGAAATGATCTACATAAGAACACACAATATTTGTAAATTGTTTCACACACACACACACACACACAGAGAGAGACAGTGAGTGATGTTGTGTGTCCTATGCTGAGGTGGCAGTGTGTATTATGGAATGCCTGAAACAGCAATTTCCAAACAAGCCCAATGCAGCAGAACTCAAAACAGAAATTTCTTCTCCAAAAGTCTTCTGTCAGAACAAAACATTGAAAAACTTATTATTAAAAAATATTCTTTTCTGTTAAATAAGTAAGGCTATGAATGTTCTAGGCTCTAGTTACGACTTTTATTAGGACATCAACCATTTTTACAAAAGGTCTAAAAATAAATCATGAATAATGTTAACTACACGACCTTTAACATAGATACGTTTAAATAAATATTATAAAAATATATTTTTTTCTTTCAACACTTTTCTGTTTTTTTTTCTGCTAATCTTTCTCTTATTAGTCTTCTTTATATATCATGACCTTGAGTGCTAGAAAAGTAATATATATGTGAAATTATTATCATGATTTATTTGCTCTATATTAACTGTTCACTGTGTGATATATGACCTTTTTAACGTTCCAGCTTCAGTATATAAAATATAAATGTGTGTTTTTAAAATAAATAAATAAATATCATATTGCAGTTTACTTATCAACTGACTGTGTGTTTAATTAATTACTTTGCAGTTAATCCCAGTAGTCCAGGAGTCTCCAGAAGGGTCAGTGCAGGTTTTCATTCAAACCATGAAGAAGTCACACCTGATTCCAGATGTTTAATTAGTTTATCTTGGAATGAAAACCTTCACCACACCAGCCCTTTCTGGATAAGGATGGAGACCCCTGCAGTAAGGCATGCTTCAACTGGGAAAATAGAATAAGGCAGAGTATACACCCTTGAGGTACACCTGTACTCACAACCAGTGAGGATGAGGCACTGAAAAGAAAACAAAGTAGAATATTTTTCAATTCAATTCATTTTATTTGTAAAAAGCTTTTAACAACTGATATTGACTCAAAGCAGCTTTACAGAAATGTGGAAACAGAATGAAAAAATAAATAAAGTTTAAAATTAAGACACTATTTATCTCTAACATTTCTCTCTAATGAACAAGCCCGAGGTGACGGAAGTGAGAAAACTCCTGCTGAGATGATCTGAGGTAGAGGACAGCATTGAACGTCATCCTCATCTGGGTGACACGGAACAGGAAATAACGTAAAAATAAATAATGTAAATATAAATAATGTTTTTTCGACAGTTTATAATTGTGCTCTTGAGGAACTAACAGGTCAGTGAAGTTTGTGAGATTCACCACAGACACAACACTAATTCCTTCCTGCCGAAGTCTTCAAATGATCACTGATGAAGACCAGAACATAAAGCTGACTGACACAACGGTGGTTCAGAGAAGGTGTGACAGTCTCCAGGTGCCCCATCCACAGCAATCCCATGAGTCACTGACTGTCCAATCAGATCAATCCTCAGCAGATTACACACCTGATGACGAAACTCCACCCAGGGGTAGAACATGAGGATGAAGGAGGTCCAGAAGAAGAGGTGATCAGACGAGGAACTCTATATCTGGTCTTTACTACACAACATTTTTAGCTCCTTGTTTTAATAATCTTTACATCTGGGTTCTTCTTGTTGTGTTTAAGATCTATAATGAGAAGAAATAATATTTTAAGCTGTGGACTGTTTCAGAAGCTTGTGTTACAGGGTGCTGTGTTTTAGGCTAAATGAAGCTAGTTTTGGAACGAGAATGTGGGTAGAACATAAACTATGTGTGAGTCTTTGAGCTAATTTAAAATCCTCTGCAGCAGTCAGAATCATTTTTATAAAGAAACGGTTTGTAATCTGAAAAAAAAAACATTACAATACTACAATAAACACAAACCTGACATTTAACACAAACCAGATCAATGAAATATTTATGTTGAACGTATTTAGTTCACTTTGGGGTGAATTCTGCACTTTTTTCCGTGAGATGTTGAACATGTCACTGAGAGGATCTACAATCAGTCTGAACTACAATCAACTCAAACAAAGGAAGAGAAAAAACAGAACAAACTTCCTCATTAACACTAATCAGTGTTCAGAGAGTTTTATGTCTATTTGTCTATTTGATTGTTTCTGACAGTTGAAGATCCAATGAAAGTTAAACTGAATATAAACTAAATTAATTCTTACAGATTTGACCCAAAGCAGTGAAAATCTCAGTCAAAGTCTAAACTATTTCAGTAAAATCTTCAGTACCCCTGTGATAAAGACTCATGACAGTTTTATTAATGCATTTTTTCAGTCAGTGCCGTATTTGGTGTTAAACTGCATTTCCCAGAAGACATTTCACCCTACAGCCTGACCACCATGAACCACACCCGAGAAGCTCGAGCTCGTCCTGATCTCCTTGTGACCTTTACTCTCTGTGTCTGTCGTCAGTTGATACAAAGCTTTTGTCTTGTTTACTGTTTTTTTTTCTTGTTTATGTTGTTTACTGATCACCTGAACACGTGTTTAATCTTCCTGATTTTTCATCAATATCATGGATTTGTTTCAAGATCTCTTAATAAACCCAAACCTACCTGACTATTTTACCCACTTCTTTATACACAGTCAAATATTATTGAATCTTATTTTTATTATTTAGATGGTTTAATATTAATTGTGTATTTTAGTGAAATACGTCAAACAATCAGACCAAACAATCTTTATCTTAAATGAAGGTTGTGTATTTAATCCCGTGGTGTTTAATCCGTCTGTGTCATATTTACCTTCAGATCACACACTCAGGAGATGTCTGTTCTTTTGCTCTGCTGGAAACTTCATAGATCTCAAACTTCTGGAGAAGAACCTACTCATTTAAAGAGTAGATAAAGGCCGATGTGTTCAGCACCTCTCACTGAACTGAACGCCTAACCCTCAACATCATCAGTGTAGAGAAACAGAAAGCTCTCTGAGTCCTGGTCTCCATCAGGTCCTCTGTGGTGCTCAGGGTCCTGTGGACACAGGAGTGTGTTGTGTGTTGGAGCATGAAGGAGACCAAAAAGTCGAAAGTGGAATCTTTCAGTCAGACTTCAGACCTTCAGAGTCGAGTTACTGCAACGTCAGAATAAAATACAGGATCTGTTCATGAAGGAGAGAAAGTTAGGGGAGGTGGAAGTGTAACACACACACACACACACACAGTGCACACACACACACACAGTGCACACACACACACACACACACACAGTGCACACACACACACACACACACACACACACACACACACACACAGTGCACACACACACGCACACACACACACACACATAAAGTCTGACTTTAGTGTTAATCTGAGTAGCAGGTCAACTGTTTTAGGTTTAACCTGAAAAAGAGTTCAGCTATTTAAAAACCTCTTCTCAATAGAATTCAGTGCAAGGTCAAATCTGATCTAATGTAGAAGAGACGCTTCAGAGAAAATCCAAACAACAGATAACAAAAAGCTCTGAGTGTAAAGTGCAGGTCTTTTTCTCTTCAGCTCTGATTCAAGTGCACTTCATCACACACTCTGTAGTCCACTCCACCCTGAGGATTAGTGTGTTAAAGTTCATTTAGTTTAATGATGCAGTAACAACTCACGTCATACATCAGGTCATATTTTTATTTTTGATGATTCGGTGTTTTTTCATTAGACACTGTGATATAAACACGTGATGTGACGGACATTATGTTAGAACATTAACGTTATTAACGTTAATTTATGATAAAGGTTCAGACAGACATAATAGATTCTTTAAAAGATAGTTACTGCTAGTGCTAGTTTATTCCCTGTGTGCTAGTTTATTCCCTGTGTGCTAGTTTATTCCCTGTGTGGTAGTTTATTCCCTGTGTGCTAGTTTATTCCCTGTGTGCTAGTTTATTCCCTGTGTGCTAGTTTATTCCCTGTGTGCTAGTTTATTCCTAGGTGATGTAAAGTGATGACTCCACACTTCCAGAAAAATCCAGAAAATGGTCAGTGGAAGCCGCAGTGATCCATCCTAATGATCTTTAATGGCACTGCATTAAAATTTTAAAAGGCCTGATGTTAAGAGTTGCCTTTAATGCAGAACTGGAGGAGTCTCACACACACACACACACACACACACACACACACACACGCACACACATGCACACACACACATTAGAGCTGCAGGGACTTTAATCAGTATATCAGTCGTATATCAGCAGTCAGCACATTTACCAATATATCTCAGCTCAGTGTGCTGACTAAGACGTGCCAGGAATTCTTTAAGTGCCTGAGAATTTCCTGTTTTATATTTATATATTTATATATTTATATAAACAAATGATTCTCTTTGATGTTTTGAAGCTAGCACTCAGGCTTTTGTAATGTATTTTTTATATAAGAAAGCGAAAGTGTGCCAGCGATATTTCTATCCTGGCCTCGCTGCCTCTATAGCTCTCACTCAAACGAGCTCTCCTTAGAGACAACTTAATCTCACAGATCAATTGCAATAATGAATATATTTATGTAACGGATCGGTCGCTCGTTCTGCTTCCCGTACAGCTCACATGAGGAAATTAAAAGGGGGTAAAAACAAAGAGCTGACTTGGACACTATTCAAATTACACCACAGGGCTAGCGAGCGAGCTAAAGTGCCGAGACGAGTTTTTGGCAGCAGTGATGATTATAAAATCCTTTCTCAGTCTAATCAGCTGAATAAATGAGATGGCTATTGATTTGTTTAGATTAGCATTTTGATCCTCAGAGGGTCGTTCACTCTGCTGCACTCGGGTCAGTTTCAATTAGCATAGTGGAGACACAGAGTTTTTTATTCTGTCTTTATGCACTGAATTCACTTTATCAAAGCCACGATCACATCAAGCTTCACGCTGAAATTCAGGAAGAACTTTGTTGTCACTTTCAAACACAATACATCATCTTAAAGAGATAAAGTGAGCATGAGCAGAGCGACTCACGATACTGAGAACACAAAACAAACGTGTGTGAGAATAAAAAAGCAGATAGTTCATGTAATATAATGAGTGTTTATTTATTTATTTTATTTTAGTGTTGAGAATGAAGCAGAAAGAAAGAACTACAGAAGGTTCAATCATGAGACCAGATCAATCCAATCTGAAAGAGTGACGACTAAATGGATCTCTCAGTGAGAGTCAGGACCTGAACACCGCATGAGGAGACTGAGGAGGAGCTTCAGCAGGTCTTACAGCAGGATCTCCCAAAACATAATCTGAGTATTAGAACATCAAGGAAGGACCAGCAGCATCTGCACCAGCGTTGGGAAGAACTTCTCAAAGAATATATGATTTCTATTTCAGAAAGAAAAGCTCGAGTGTGTTCGACTGTTGACTTTAATTCTACAGTCACTGACCTCAACCTGAGGATGTTCTGGAAAGACCTGTCGTGTAGCTCCTCAGGTCCACCTTCTCACTGAGTGTGTGGGAAAATTTAATTCAGGGAAATGTTGGAGAAGAATAACCAAATAAAAACAGGGTGAGAGAAAAAAACAGAGGGAGGAGTCACGTTTCTGTCATTTCCTCATCGCTGGAAGATAAACTCATTTCTGTGGTCCTGCTGGACGACTGACTCATGAGCTCTGTCTTCACAACACCAGTCAACCTCATCCGTTCTCATAACACTGCTTTAACCAACACTGGCAGAAATCCAGAAGACTCATTATGAGGAATTTATATGCACAACATTATCGCTTCATTATTATTATTATTACATTCTCAGCTCTAATGTTCTCGTTATGGTGCTAACAGATGGTTGTGAGTAGATAAGACACAATAATCTTCTGCTGCATGAACAATTCAGATGTTTTCTGGGAAATACAACACATGCTGCAGTTATTATTATTATTATTATTATTATTATTATTATTATTATTATGATTATTATTAACTATTATATTAACTCCAGACTGATCTTTTTAAACTCAACATTTTTGCCCGCTCGTGAGTTACTCAGCTGTGAGGCACTGACATTTCACTGACCTTTAGTGACCTTTCTGTGATCTTAGTGATTGCTAATACAAGCCTGAGTGTTGTGGGATTTAATTCTGACGAGAATTAATCTTCTATTCAAGCAAAAATGTCCCTTAAATCAACTATTTAAATAAAAATAATCACTGGAGATTCTGATACAGTTGAGGTTTTGTCTGAGTCTAAACCGGTTTTTATGTTAGTATCAATCTGGACCACATTTACACCATCTGTGGTTTTTGTTTTCAGAGGAGACAGTGTGAGGAAAAAGTCCTGAAGAAGAAACCTTCAGAGGAACCAGCCTGAAAAGAGAACCTCATCCTCATCTGGGTGACACCAGAGAGTGACAGATTATAAATCATTATAAACACTGAGAGTGAGATTATAAATCATTATTAACACAGAGAGTGAGATTATAAATCATTATTAACACAGAGAGTGAGATTATAAATCATTATAAACACTGAGAGTGAGATTATAAATCATTATAAACACAGAGTGAGATTATAAA
>JAOTRN010000048.1:339128-350328 GCA_028566695.1 Bagroides melapterus
ATTAACCAATCACACACAGATGATCATGACACAGATCACTTCCTCTTTTGAACAGTTACCCTGTACCCTGTTACCCCAGTCTGCCCTGAACTAAGATCAACCCCACCTCCACCAAAGAGATTATAGTGAATTACTTAATAAAATAAAATAAAATAAAATAAAATAAAATAAAATAAAATAAAATAAAATAAAATAAAATAAAATGCTTTCATATCTGTAATTCTGAATGATTTGTCTGTTTTTTTAAACATCCTGGGATTTGAATTACTTTAAAAAAAAAAAAAAAAAAGATTATTAACAAACATTATATTCTGCAGGAAGTGGTCAGATCCAGCTGTGGCAGTTTCTCCTGGAGCTCCTGTCGGACAGCTCTAACGTGTCATGTATAGCGTGGGAGGGAGCGAGCGGTGAGTTTAAACTGACCGACCCGGATGAGGTGGCTCGGCGCTGGGGGGCACGTAAGAGCAAACCCAACATGAACTACGACAAGCTGAGCCGCGCCCTGCGCTACTACTATGACAAGAACATCATGAGCAAAGTTCACGGCAAGCGCTACGCCTACAGATTTGACTTCCGGGGCCTGGCGCAGGCCTGCCAGCCTGCTTCCTCTTCCACCTCCTCCTCCTCTTCCTCTGAGGCCCTTTACACACTCCACACCAACTTCACTTCCATTCCATTCTCAGGAATCTCCAAGCTGAACCTGGTGGCTCCCGGCGTCGGTCCTCACGGTTTTCCCTACTGGACCGGATCCGGACCTGCACTGTATCCGAGTCACGGCCTGCAGCCGCCTGCGCATTTCAGTGCAGCGCACATCAGCTGCGTGAACAACATCAACCACCTCAACAACATCAGCAATCACTATAACTGAGGGGCGGAGCCACATAAGTGTCAGAAGTTTCTAGAAATGGCTAGTCAAGGTGACTGGATTTGTAGCTAATCTTAAAAACTTTCAGAAGTTTCTCCGTGTCTCTGATCTCTGATTACAATAACAAATCCGCTCACTTTGACTTGCGCTACCTCTGTGCTAATAGATTGCTAACCCAGGTCTCTGTAAACAGAGTTAGCATAAACTCTGAATGCCGGCTAACTGAAAATCCAACCACAGCATCACAGACTTCTTGAACAATTAGCAGTTATAAGTTGCAGGATCATCATTTAGCAGAATAATTAGTGTTAAAAGTATAAATAATTTGCAGGTTGTGTAGTAGCCTAGTAGGCAATTATGCCATTTTGGACATAGCAACACGCTAGCGAGCTAAACAACGTAAACAACAAAACAAATGCTGGCTAGCGCAGTGGGAATGTAATTATTAAAGACTGATGTATGTGTGTGAACAATGTTAACCAGAAAACATTCAAAAAAGAATTAGCAACTTTTATGGCTAAGCATTTTTAGACAGTTGCATGCTAATGAATGTAGCCTGGACTCATTAACAATAAAGACGTTGCTATAGAAATATTTCCAGGTTTTTTGTAGCATGTTGCACTGATATTAGGATGCGAGGCCTGGCTGAAAAATTGGGATTAAATCTGGAACAAATGAAGACTTGTAAATAAATGAAGCTCTGAAGCTGATGTGCTGCTGCTGCTCACTGAATTCTACATTATTGATAATCTGTTTTCTTACATTTATGCTAAAGTGAATTAAAGTTCATCAGTTTGATAAAAACATGTGCAGAATTGTTTTCTGATTATCATAAAAGTCAGTCAGTGGAGCTGCTCAGTAAAAACCCTCAGATTTAACCCTCGACGTTCTGTCCAGACAGTGTGAGAAATAAAAACTCTGAGAAAATAAAACAACCTTCAGCATGTTCAGGTCCAGCAGACTGTGATTCATTAACATTAATAAACATGACTTATTATTGTCTCTCCAGAGTATAAACAATGTTCAAGCTCATCTATTTTTTCATCTATTTAAGTAATCAATAGAATGAATACATTATAAATACATTATAAAATACAGAACTAAGAAAAGAGTCAGAAACATCTGGTGAAATAAACACAGTGTAGTCTGATGCCTCACATCACCTCGTTTTGGACTAAAATAATATATATCATACAATAATTCATGTTTGTTGTGTTTGCAAATTTTCAGAATGTATTTGTCACACACACAAACACATTACGTCATGTAGTGAAATGCTGTGGACGACTGTCCAAAAACAAAACAAAGGAATAGAAATACGCCACAGGTGAATACAATATAAGAAGAAATAAATAAATATATCAGGTGTATATCAAATTATATCTAGACATATATAAATGTTAAAATGCAAACGTCCAGCTATGACACTGGTTCAGAAAGTGGTCCAGGCTCTAGGTGTTCATCAGGTTGAGGGCCTGAATGATCTTTGGGAAGAAGTTCCTCCTTATTCTCTCTGTGTCCTCCTTCAAGGAGCAGAAGCTCTTCCTTCAGCACAACAGAGAAAAGAGTCCATTGTTTGGATGGCTGAGGTCCTTCAGTATCTTCCTGCCTTGGTCCAGCACCTGCTGTAGAAAGACTCCAGGTCAGGGAGCTGGGTGTGTATGTTACGCTCAGATGATCACACCACCCTCTGGAGAGCTCCTCTGTCCTGTCTGCTGTTATTCCCAAACCAGGATGTGATACTTCCTGTCAGGATGCTCTCAATAGTGCTGGTGTAGAAAGTCTTTAGCACCTGAGTGAGAAGCTTAAAGTCCCTCAAGCATCTGAGATGGTAGAGACTCTGCCTGACCTTCTTCACCACAGTGTTGATGTGACAGGATCATGACAGGTCCTGTGTGATGGGACTAGATATCTGAAACTGTTTGTAGATCCTCTCCTTCTTTGTGCTGAAGAACTCCTTTGTCTTGCTGATTGTTCTCCTGACACCAAATCTCCAGGGTTTAATCTCCTGTATGTAGGTCCTCTCATCATTGTCAGAGATCAGACCCACAACATTGTCATCAGCAGACTTGATGATGGTGATGGTCACGTGGCCATGCAGTCGTATGTGTACAGTGAGTACAGCAGAGGGCTCAGTACACAACCCTGAGGGGCTCCAGAGAGGAGGAGACATGAGTCATGGTGACCCAATCATGTTTTTTTAAACAGAAATATAAAGCTGCATCTTGGATTAAAATTTCACTTGGACTGTTTAGTGTGTTGATCAATTTTCTATCAGTATCTTTGATCAAATGATTTTCTTTACCTTCTAAAGAATCCAGAAGAGTATTCTAAATCTGAGCACAGGAATCATCAGAGACTGGGTTTTATCACGTGAACACACACACCTGTACACACTAGAAGTGATAAACTGCTCGTCCTCTTCATGGCTTCACTCATTTACATAAATAAACACCCCCTAATTACCATATATGTTAAACAGCCTCCCTTTAGAAAGCCCAGGATCCTGATTGTGGTACTGTGTGCTGTGGACTATACAGAGCCAAGAAGAGGAAAACACACACACACACACACACACACACACACACACACACACACATGACGCCTGATCTGAACTCCACTCATGACCTCTGAGCTAACAGTGTAAAAGTGTCATCATTAGCATTAGTGTTAATCTCTACTTAACCAGGTTCTGATCTTGTTGTGGAACTCACTCACAGGTTTGTGTTTCACTGACTTTCTCTTATCTTATAAAAAAGAAATTAATGCATTATCCAAACACCAGAGTTTATTCTTCTATATATTTTTCTCATTCTCCAGTCTGTCGAGAAATCAGAGGAAAGGAAGATGTTCTGTTTGGAGAACGTTAGCATGTTAGCATGTTTAGAGTGTGCTCTTGGTGGCTAACATGATGGATGTGATGTTCTTTCAGCATCAGAGGCTCAGTGATGTCATTTATTAGAAGGATGAGAGTTTGGATGTTTGGTTTTGAGTTTGGATTGTGTTCTTGTATGAGCTCCAGAGTGAACACACTGAGGACAAGCAGCTAGCAGTAACATCTGGAGTTCAGAACAGAAAACAAGAACTCATTACAGTAAAACTGTCACTGTGCATTACTTCTCCATTTTCATTTACATTTCTGGCATTTAGCAGACAACCGTATCCAGAGTGACATTATATTTTATTTTTATTTCATTTTATACAGCTGAGCAAGGGTTAAGGGCCTTGCTCAGGGGCCCAGCAGTGGCAGCTTGGTGGACCTGGGCTTCAACTCACGACTATCAGTAAATATAAAAACTGTGTTTCTGAAATGAAATAAATAAATAAATGACTTTGTCCATAATTTACATTAAAATAAATGTATAATATATAAATATATCAATCTCTTAGATTTCCCCTAATCGGGTTTTTGGGGTTTAAATGACTTCAACCTTCAACCTGCTGTGTGAGAACAAAATAAACTTCTAGAAAGAGAAAACTGACTGAGACTGTAAAATACAGTAAAATACAGTAAAATACAGTAAAATATGTAAAATATGTAAAATATACTCTACATTTACACATCATTTTGTCAGCCCTCAGCAGCTCAGAGAGAATATAGAGTTATTTATGCTGAAAAAACCCCCAAATATTTAACATAAATATTTCCTCCATCATGAACATTGAGGAATTACAAGGATCTAAATTGTGGAGGTTCAGCGGTCCAGACCTGTCGTGTCCTTCATCTCTCCTTCATTTTCCAGCTCCTGTAAAACCTCAGTGAAGAACCGTGTGTCCATGTTGATCCTCAGCATTTCAGAGCTGAGTTTATCGATGACACTCAAAGCCTGTGTCCAGAACACATCCTTATTGGTGTTAATAATGAAGGGCTGGAGCGGGTATGAGATCTCAGTGCCCAGGTAAGAGTAGGTCAGGTACAGACAGGTGAGAAAGACACCATGGAGCTCACCTGGACTGGTGATGTCCTCGCTCACGGTGTCCCGGCACAGGAGATAGACAAAGACGAGGATGGGTGGCGTTATGAAGCCCTCCTCCTGCCAGCCCTGCATCAAAAGAGTACGGTCCACATTCCTGAACCAGGAGATCACCTCGTTTGAGGTCAGATCTGAAATTTTAATACAGCGACGGCGCAGGAATCGACCCAGACAGAGCAGCAGCTCACCTGTGGAGGCTTGGACAACGATACGAACTGGAGATGTGATGATCTGCTGACTCGGTTGGTTCTGCTGCACATCTTCCAGCTGCTTGGTTACTGGGAGTTTGGTTTGTTCCAGTTTTTGTTGTGACGTCTTGATTTCTCCAGGCTGTTGTGGCCCACTGAGGGACAGTTTGAAATCCTCTCTGTTATGGGTGGTTTGAAATGATAGAGGATGTGGGGTGACTTTCTTGGTACTTTTCTGCTTAACCAGCTTGAAACCGAAGGCTCTCACAATCAACCTCGGCTTGTTCAGGCTTCTCTTCTTGTGTTCATCCACTTCGTCCCGCAGCATTGGGGAGACAGAGATTGTCGTGCCCATTATTCCTGCAGCATACGACTTGAAATGTTTATTCTGTGGCAAGAAAGGAACCAGAAACACGAAAAGGAAGGAGAGTACGGAATCACACACTTCACTGCAACACACACAAACCCACATCACGCCACACTATAATCCCATCAGGTCTGAGGAAGATTGGTGAAGACTGACAGGCTCATGGACCTGTTGTAATCTGGCTTTTAGAGCTAAATTTAGAGTGTTTCTCTGAGGCCATGTGTCTTTACCTCAGACCATCGACATCCACAGTCTACGTCATCAGTTTGGTTGAAAATAAAAAAATGGACGCAAACTTTACCAAACATTTAGTGAGGTTTATAGATTGTAATATATAAATCACGGACACACACTTCATATATTTAACACACTGTGTAACGTGACATTGGCCCAGGAGTTTGTGAAACCTGTCTATTTGAACTGAACTGTGTTTCCTAGACCTCAAGTTTGATGGGATAAATTTTAAAAAGCTCTGCAGTGTGTGTGTGATCAGAGCTTAATGTTTATGTGTGGAGCTCAGATGGGGAAAGATTCTGATTTTATACAGGAGTTTGTCAAAGTACTCACAGCATGTACGTATTCTCTGGGTTTTTAGGATTAAGTGTCCTTCCTTAACTCACTCTCTCTCTCTCTCTCTCTCTCTCTCTCTCTCTCTCTTACACACACACACACACACACACACACACACACACACACACACACACACACACTAATTAGTTGAAGAGACTCAATATGTGAAGTTCACATGATCTCAATATAAAATTAATTAAATAACAAGAATGCAGATTTAAATAACATAAACATCTGTTCAAAATAAAATGACCCACGTTGCCTCTACAGTAGGTAATGGAGAGTGTGGAGTGTGACTACAGATTAGATTAGATCAGATTAGATTAGATTCAACTTTATTGTCACTGCACATGTGGGTACAAGGCAACAAAATACAGTTAGCATCTAACCAGAAGTGCATTTCACAGTTCAATAAATAGCAATATAATCAGGATATAAACATATAGAATTTGTATATATATATATATATATTGCATATATAACAGAGCAGAGGTAATACAATGCTGCAAATGAGCAAATGATTATAGATGGTGCGTACATGAATAAATTAAATATTTAAAGTAGTCTGAGAAGGAGTTATGTGCAATTTGCATATGTAAACTGTACACAGAAGGGTTATATACAGGACGTTCTATACACTGATGATGTGTCAGTCAATGTGTGTGTAATCAGGTGGAGGCAGAGTTCAGTAAGGAAACAGCTGTGGGGTAAAAGCTGTTCCTGAACCTGCTTGTCTTGGTCCGGAGGCTCCTGTAGCACCTCCCAGAAGGTAGAGGGGCAAAGAGCCTGTGGGCAGGGTGAGAGAAGTCCTTTATGATGTTGCGTGCTCTGCTGAGACAACGCTTCTTGTAAATGTCCTCGATCTTAGGAAGTGGAACTCCTACGATGCGCTGGGCAGTTTTCACCACTCTCTACAGAGCTTTCCGGGCTGACACAGTGCAGTTCCTATACCAGACAGTAATACAGCTGGTCAGGATGCTCTCGATGGTACAGAAGAGGTTTAACTGAGACACAAGTTTTTCCCCCAGTTGGATTAGACTATTAGAAATGCCAAAGGTTTGTTGCAATTCTCACAACACCAGAAAACCTTCAGCTTTGTCCAGATGTGCTTCCAAACCTAACACAAACAAATACTGCAGCATCTACGTGCACGAGGTCTGGACCAGACGTTTGGATCTCCATTATCACCTCTGTGTGAAAAAATACACATTCTCTAGCTTGATATGTACAAAGATGGAACACAGATTCGTCCATGACCGAGGTTTAATTCAGCTCAAGAGAAAGATCAGTGAGGAGAAGGACAAATATTTACCAATGAGCTAATGAACCATTTTATCTCTTATTTGAAAATGTTCATCTTAAATTTTTATTCTGAATTTGGATATTTCTGTAAATCTTCTTTGAGACTATATTCAACTTTGCAGATGTCCTTTACAGAACAGCACGGAGCAAATCTGCTCTGGTTTGGAGTTGATTAACACACCTGCGTGTTCATTACTCCCACTAACTTGTAGGTTGTGTTACATTCCCAGAAACATCTTTCACACTCTATGTTCCTCTAAAAGAATTCAAAGGAAAGCCAACAGACAACTGCAGAAATGAAATATGAAATTTCTACATGAAATGTTTGTATACAAGTTTTATATCAGTGTCTGAGCAAACATGGAGCTGAAGTACATCTATAGAGCTACATCAGGTGAGTCAAACTCAGTTCCTGGAGGTCCAGAGCCCTGCAGAGTTTAGTTCCAACCCTGCTCCAACACACACACACACACACACACACACACACACACAATGCAGGTTTCAATTAAGCCTGAAGGACTTGATTAATTGTATCAGGTGTGTTTAATTAGGGCTGCATCTAAACTCTGCAGGTCTCTGGACCTCCAGGAACTGAGTTTGACACTCCTGGTCTACATCTCTAAACCTGATTCAAGAAAAGTCAATCAAAACATTTCAGTTCCTGAAGTTCACACATGACCCAACATTTACACACGTGACCCAACATTTATACACGTGACCCAACGTTTACAGACATACAGCATTAATACTGTTTATATAAGTCAGAATAACGTGGAACATAGCTGCACTGTGTTGTGGGGTGTGTGTGTTGTGTTATGTTTTGTGTGTGTGTGTGTGTGTGCGTGCGTGTGTGTGTGTTGTGTTGTGTTTTGTGTGTGTGTTGTGTGTGTGTATGTGTTGTGTTGTGTTGTGTGTGTAAGTGTGTGTGTTGTGTGTGTGTGAGTGTGTGTGTGTGTGTGGTGGAAAGTTTCCATCAGCAACAGCCTTCATCAGTCCAGCACCATCTTTAATAACCTGAAATCACACACTTCATCAGCACAATATAACTCAGTATGACAGAGTTCTGCTTTCAGCTGAAAAACTACTGCCAACACACACACAGACACACACACACACACACACACACACACACACACACACAGACACACACACACACACACACACACACACACACACTCCCAACAGTTAATAAATCTGATGTATTACCTTATAAAGTGAACAGTAGTGCTTTACGGACTTAGTAATAAATAAATGTTCACTCAGCTCTTTTATAAACTCTCACACTTGATGTTTCATGTTGCTCTGGGAAGCTGTCATGACCACGGTGAGGTGACTGACATTAAGAGGAAAAAAATGACATTCATGTTTATTAATTAGAAATTCAAACTTCTATATTAATTTAAAAAAATTAAAGTGCAGTTCAAATCTTGCTACTTTTAGAGTTGTTTGCTAATGTTAGATAACACCAAGAAAAAAAAAATACCTGAGGTAAGAATATTTATAGAATTTATTTCCATCGCCTAAAACTGTGTTCTGTTGCTGCTTGTTTTATGGAATAGATCACAGATGAGTTAGAACGAGTTTATAAAACGAGTGTAGAGCACAGGTCTACTGAAATGGGGCCAAAATTCCTTTCACTCATCTACAAAGTAAAATATAAAATGAAGCTAATAAGATTCAAGTTCAAGTTCAAGTTCAAGTTCAAGAGAGCTTTATTGTCATTTCAACTACATCTAGCTGAAGCAGTGCATAGTGAAATGAGATAACGTTTCTCCAGGACCTGGTGCTACATAAACAGACAACACATAGTACAGACAAAAATTTGGTGCAAACGACGCAACGATTCCGGAGTGGCCGCTGCGTGCTACTGCCGCGCCGCCATCTTGGAGACATGAATGTCTATAGAAACAATGTATATTGAAACATATAAAGGATTATAAAAGGTGTTTCTTTGGCTGATTTATTCATGGATAATTTGAAAAAATAAATAAATAAATCAGAGAGCAAGAGAGAGAGAGAGAGAGATCAGGATTTAATCTCAAAATCAAATTTTTCAAATTCCACCACATATCTAATCACATCTTCAATAATAAAACACTTTTTTTGCCACCCAGTTTTCTCCAGACATTAAAATAAAGAAATGTTTGAGTCTTATTTAATGTTGTATTTTTATGTTTTGTTCATTGAGTTTTTTTATCTTTATCTTTTAAACAAACACATGAATGAAGTCCGATTAATGCAGCTTCCGATAAAACAAACAAAAAAACTTGCTAATGAGAACTAAACCAGGTTTTGTATGTAACCCGGTTCCCTGAGAAGGGAACAAGACGCTGTGTCGAGTCGACACTATGGGAATGCTTCTGCTAGGAAGCTGTGTCTGAAGCTCTGTCTGCATACATGCCAATGTAATGGCTCGGCATGGACAGCTGGCGAAGTAATTACGTGCCAGCAAGTCCATATAAGGGCATCTACATCACATTAGTCCAGCTTCGGTGACTGTGCCACAGGCCATGAGAGAGCACGAGCTGACTGGGAACAGAACATCAATAGCCCTGTAGGGCACTAGACCCTGGAGTGTTATCCGGGTCCCGATTGCTTAACATGATGGGGAGGATCAGCCTGCTGCAGCACAAATCTATGCCTGGGTAAGGCGATACACCAATAGGAGTGAGTGTGAGACATAAGTGCTAGGTTTGAAGCCATGTGGGACACCTAATAGGCCTAGGAGATAGCCACTGCTCCTTCTGCAGGTGCAGGTCCCACTGCACCGCCAGCCTGTGGGGCGGAAGGCAGAGGGCCTGCAGAGAAGCTGAATGACCAGTTCACAGCAGAGCCATTGCCAGGGTCAGGACTCCTCAAAGGCTGACTGCTTCGGATCATAGGGGGCTCAGAAACCCCTCTAGGTCTACTGCAAGGTCCTAGAAGGGGAGACATGGTCTGCAGAAAGGACTTAGCCGCCTGACAGCATGCGGAAAGATAGGATTCACCCCACACACTTGAGCGATGGGAATAAGATCTGAGAACCAGGCACAGCAGATGCAGACTCTCCTGCTCAGTTGACTTGCGGGTGAAAGGCAGAAGGTCTGCAGAAAAGCTGAAATATCAGCTAATTGCAGACCCATTTTCTGGGTCAGAAACTCCTCAGAGGCTGACTACACTGGTTGGCTCAAACACGCCAGAGGCACAATCTAGGCAGGTGGGGCAACAGGCAGAGCAAAGGACAGGGCCATTTTCAGGGTCATAAACTCCTCAGATGCTGACTCCATGGGCTCAAGGGTCCCAGGAAGGGAAGCACGGTCTGCAGGAAGGCCTCAGTGACCTGGCACCATGCAAAGAACAAGAGACCAGAGGATACCTACCCAAGGAGGCCTCGAGTACAGGTTTGTGGTTCACGGCAGTGTTGGCCACGTACACCTTAAAGTAGATGGGGCGTAGAAAGCCGAGGCTGCGGAAATTCACAGCGATCATCGCACCAGAGGCAGAGAGCCTCCACTTCAGAGCATACAGCTCCCTAGTGGAGGGAACCCTCGCATTCACTAGAGTGCCTCTAGGAACTGGTCCCTCTCAGGGGCCAAACCCAGAGTTTCCACATCTCAGGCGGGGGTGAGTCATTGCCCTCTGCACCTGAGAGAGCATATCCCTCCTGATGGGGAACTCCATGGAGTGCCGTCTAGGAAGGAGACTTGGTCCATGAATCAAAGCCAAGCGGGGCAATGGGGAGCCACTAAAAGAAGGTTGATTCAACCGTGGTGCACTCTGGCTAGGATTTACAGGAGCAGAGCTACCGGGGAAAAGGCGTAAAGACTGAGCCTCGACTACGTCTGTAGAGGCAAATTGTGCTCCATTCAATTTATTTATTTATTCAATTCAATTTTATTTGTATAGCGCTTTTTACAATGGTCATTGTCACAAAGCAGCTGTACACAATCAAAGA
>JAOTRN010000048.1:392470-405624 GCA_028566695.1 Bagroides melapterus
GCAACTGACACATTGTAACTGACACACTGATAATCTGTAACTGACACACTGCAACTGACACACTGATAAACCGCAACTGACACATTGCAACTGACACATTGTAACTGACACATTGTAACTGACACATTGTAACTGACACACTGATAATCTGTAACTGACACACTGCAACTGACACACTGATAAACCGCAACCGACGCATTGTAACTGACACATTGTAACTGACACACTGTAACTGACACACTGAAACTGACACACTGATAATCTGTAACTGACACACTGCAACTGACACACTGATAAACCGAAACCGACACATTGCAACTGACACATTGTAACTGACAAACTGTAACTGACACACTGATAATCTGCAACTGACACATTGTAACTGACACATTGTAACTGACACATTGTAACTGACACACTGTAACTGACACACTGATAATCTGTAACTGACACACTGCAACTGACACACTGTAACTGACATGCTGTAACGGACACACTGACAATCTGTAACTGACACACTGCAACTGACACACTGCAACTGACACACTGTAACTGACACACGGATGAAGCTCTGGGTGGGGCAACATATAGAACCTTACAGACTGCTGGATCTCTTTGGTAATGTTTATAATAATATAACCCACAATAAGGCCGAACTCTCACTAACACTCTCACTAACACTTATCCTGACTCGCCTCTGTTGAACAACACACACTGACTGAACATTCATGATAAACACACCTGAAAAACCTGATGCAAGAAGATCCAAACCACATGCAGTTCACCCAAAACTTCAACACCAGACAAAGGCCTGTAGAAGGACCATCATGTCCCACCTCAGTCTGTTTGTTTGTGTGTAACAGGAAAATAACTTCATGGCTCAATTTGTGTCCAGCACGGATAAGTCGAGTGTCAGAGACAAATCCCAGCTTCGACCGTGATGGAATTTTCATATATTTATTCATTTCGAAGCTCTTCTTTACAATAATATAACTGTTCTTTTCTATTCATATCTATTTGATTTGAGAATTCAACTGAACGAGCTAGCCTATAAAAAGCTGACCAACGAAGAGGACTGACACACAAACAGCAATGTGTACAGCTGTGTGTATGCGCATAAGGAAATAGTTTCATGGCTCATTGAGTGTCCGGAGTGGATGACCGAGCAGTTCAGAAGAAAAGCCACCCCATTATCTCCTGTGTGTTTTGTCTGAACAATCAAGCGGAGCAGAAATGGACTGATGGAATGATACAGGGAGAAATTATGCAGAAGGGAAGCAGCAAACAATGAGTAGTTTCCCACAGTGGGAGCGAGCTGAGCACCGACACACCACGTCTCTGCTGTATCCTGTACAACACAGCATCACTCTCATCTCATCACGTCTCCTCTTATCTGTTAAAGCCTGGATCTATATGTTCTAATCCTGACCAGCACATCATCAACAACATAAAGACATCAACATCTCATCATCCAGACCATCACTGACCACACAGCAGCAGTGACGTTCTCCCTGAAGAGCTTAATCATTCAGCACACTGTAAATGTAAATGGCGATCCTTCTGCTGGTGGTCATCTCCTCTCCCTCATGCTATACCCAGGCATCTGCTCAGGGCATGTGCTGGACACCTGGACCAGGTCTTTAGTGACATCCTGAACTGGACCCTGACCCAGAAGACTGTCCCCTCATACCCCATCACCATACAGGTGCCTAGGCAGCTACTGCCATGTGCATGAACGACTTCGACCCTGTTCCACTCACCTCAGAACAGACCTAACACTGGAACAGGTCAAGAGGATTTCCATTGCTCTGCATTCAGCCCTCATCCAACTGGAAAACACCACCACGTACATCAGGACACACTTCACTGACTATAGCTCTGCATCTATCCCAGTCATCCCCTAAACTAATCACCTTTATCTGCAGTTGGACTCTAGACTTCCTCATCAACAGAGCTCACATCACACGTCCTCCACCGTCATCCTGAACCCTGGCATACCTCAGGGTTGTGTGCTGAGTCCATGCACTTCAATGACTTCATGAAGCACCAGATACTCTCTCATTTCCCTCAAATTGCAGTATAAAGATTCTTGTCTTACACTGAATTTTATATTTCTATTTAAGCTCTTGCTGTAGCAGTAACTTAGCCATAACTCTAAAATTAGCTCTAATCATATCAACATAACTGCAGTAAGAATACATCTCACACTGAAACCCACCAACAAGGACCTGGCAAGGAACAGCATGCACTGGTACATTCCTAATCCCACCTCACCATGTGCACGTGTGTGTGTGTGTGTGTGTGTGTGTTTGTGTGTCAGGGGGAATGCAGCTGTTTGCTTTAGCCTAAGCCTGTAATTGTGAATGTGTTGCTACTGGTTAAAGCATCTGAGGGGGTTTTCAGTGCAGATGAAACAGACTTGTGCTGCAGGTAATCGAGCATGGATAAGGGGTGTGTGTGTGTGTGTGTGTGTGTGTGTGTGTGTGTGTGTGAATAAGCCCTTCCTGATCATTTACACACTGCCACATGTCTCTGTGCCTTAGATTAAACAATCCTGGAGCACAAAACCACAGATACGACCATCACACCAAGTGATTAATGTCCATGAAATCTGAGCATCAAAGTCTGATTGAAAAGCGTGTGTGTGTGTGTGTGTGTGTTTGTGTGTGTGTTCTCGTTCAGAAGTTATTATCACACACTGGACTGACACTGGATCTTTCTCTCATCTGCTTGTTTTCATCTGAATGCTGAATGTCTACAGAGATCTTAGAAATCAGGTACATCATATCAGAGCCAAACTTCTACACCAAAGCATGTAGAAAAATATTCCTGTCTGAGGAGACCAGAGTAGAACTTTTTGGAACAATACTAGAAGCTATGTTTAGCACAAAAATACAAGACAGTTGATCACCAAATATAACACCATCCCACAGTGAAGCATGGTGGCAGGAGCATCGTACTAAAGAGCTGCTTCTCCAGAGCTGGGATTGGAGCACTATTCAGGATAGAGGGAATGGTGTAGAACAACAAATACTAATCTATTTTAGGAGAAAAGTCCTGCTGGTCTGCTCTGCTCTGTTAGACAGCTGAAGATTAAGAAGAATGTCATCTTCCTGTATGATAATATCCCAAAGCACAAATCCAGGTCAAAGGAACGGCTTCAGAAGAATCAAGTGTTTTGTAACCAAATCAGAGATCAGATCTACAGCCTACTGAAAACCTGTGGAATGAGCTGAAGATGACTGGAGATCTCTTCACAGCTTTGTAGATCTCTCAGTTCTACCTTTTTTTTCTTTTTTCTTTTTATTTGTTTTTCACTTGAATTTTGTTAGTTACTAAATCACACTAAAATACTGAAAGAACAAATATTTACACACACAGATCCACACACCTGTCGTCCTACACGGTTGTTGTGCAGTCTCATCCGGGCGTGGATGTCTCTGTAGGTCTCTCTAGAGTCCAGGAAATCTTTAGAGAACTTCTCCCCAAACTCCACATTGGGGCTGCAACCCCCCCACTCCCACTCCTCAACAGCTCCACCTCCTCTGGCCCCCCCATGGTCCTCCATGACACCCCCTCGCTCCTCCATCACACCGTGGACCATGCCCTTGCCGCGGTGGATGGCCTCCAGCTGCAGCCGGTTCAGTTTCTGACGGAAGACCTCCTCATTTCCTCGGCGCTTCTCATCACAGCTGCAGGCCTTCAGTTTCCCCATGGAGCAGGCGTTAGAGACGGAGTGTAACACTCCTGCTGCGGCGATAGCGTATGCAAAAGCACTCTCTCTGAAACCTGTAGCACACACACACACACACACACACACACACAAAATACACACTTAAAACACTCAGCTCTTAGTGCAGAAATCCTCAGTGTTATTAGGGAATCAGCCACGTTCATATACCTGTCGTAAAGTTGTATATGTTTGTTAGAGCTCAAGACTCATACTCGTACTCTGTTAACAAGCTCTGATGAAGCTTTAGTTTATTTCTCTAAACTCCAGCTATGTTCCAGCTTAACCTCTGACTGGTGCACAGCACTGATACTGGAGACTCCTTCCACATTATAAATAAACGTCTCCTTACACAGGTTACACGTTTCTCTTTATTATCAGTGGAGTGTGAGCTGTACACGTCCCTCTGAATCAGGTGTTGCTATAGAAACTATAAGGTGTCGTGTATATTAATATAAACCTGTACTACAGAGCTGCTGTTAGAGAGAATTCATCAACACCTGACAACCAATCAGAGTCCAGAACTCAGCAGGAGATTCAGCCCATAATGCTCTTAACGTTGCATCTTAAATAAAAGTTCTTTCACTTGATTCTTTCAGTAAAAATCAAACTCAGTCCAGACCAAAAGAAGAATCTTTTCCACATCTTCAGGATGGAGGAGTTTACAGAGCAGTGTTTATAGCTGAAAGAACCCTGTGTTACAGCAGGACCATTTTCAGAGCTGTTTGTAGATTTTATTCATGTTTTGTTTTCAAGTCATTAACTTTATTTACATGAATCTTACATGTTCTTTTGTGTTTAAAATAAAGCTTCGTTCTTTATCCTTTTTCTCTACAGATCTGTGAAGTGAGAATCAGTGAAAAAACAAATGTCTGCACTTTGGTACTTTTCAGCTTTCACATTTAATTAAAGACATTCCTCCAGACACGGTAGTGAAACATTACAGCACTGACTTACTGAACATGCCTTTCTTTTCTTCTCTTTCTTTTACAAGGAATACAGAGAGAGAGAGAGAGAGAGAGAGAGAGAGAGAGAGAGAGAGACAGGTGACCACAGGGGATCGAGAGTAGCTAATGGTCTCAAACAATAATAACCGTAGAGCTCATAAAGCTGCTTGACTCCCTAAATCACTTTCAAGGGCAGATGGAGAATTAAAGAAGCACATGAAAGAGCGACTGAGGGCTAAATAGGCTAAAGTTCCTCAGGCCTGCTGGAATCAAAGGCTTTTAACAAGGGAAAGAGGGAAAGAGTCGCCGTCTCACGTAAAACACTTATTTTTGAACTCAGGGAATGAGAAACATTTGGCTAGATCTGAGGGTAAAGTGTGTTTAAGTGACATCAAGCTGGTAGGATGCTGTTCTTCAGCTTTCATCAGCTGTATTATATCAAGAACTGAGCAGGACCTGCTCTAGACGTATGTATTAGCAGCACCACGTTGAGTTTTCTGGAGTTCATATTTTATCATTCCAAGAAATGCAAACAAATTTCAGTGAGTAACATTTTAACTTAATAGTATTCACTTCAGATCCATTTTCAACACCTTCCCTGATAATCTTAAACTAGCAGCAGCTAGCATACAGCAGCAAGGTAAGGAAAAACAGCTAGCTAAACATATGGGAACTAACTCACGCTCTACTACACATCATAATATGGAAATATTAAATTAACTGTGAAGGGATTGGAGCAGATCTCTGAGGTGATCTCTGAGGTGATCTCTGAGGTGATCTCTGAGATGATCTCTGAACACATACGAATGTGACAGACTCCAGAGATGAAATAAATAATAGTGCAGAGACACTAGAACATATTATCTAGCTGATCAGGACTTGAGTAAATATCTGTGGAAAGTTTGTATCTAAGAAAATGTAAAAAAAAAAAAAAAAAGAAGATCAATGGCAGCAATAAGAAATGAAAATGTGCTGGACAGAACTATTGGGACTCACTGCTCACTGAACCCTTGTGAAGCCTCGCACATGAGCTCTTCATAGGGTTTATTCAGAATAATATTTACAGCTAGAGCTCACTGGTGTGAATTAGCTGAAAAATAGCTAATAAGACTGCTGATGAAGAAACGCATTAAAATGAACCGTATATGATTGAGGCCTCAGGTAACGTCAAATCCACTCCTGAGAGCAGAGAGACGGAGGTTAGCTATAGTTATAGAAACAAGTGATTCACTTTTTACCTGCATAAAACAACAGCCATGTTGAGCCAGGCTCAAACATCAGGTGTGGACAGCTCTGTCCTACATGTTAGTGTTCTCCTGCTCTGAGGACGTGCTGGACATTAGCTGACATGGGGTGAAGGAGTACTGCAGGAACAGCGTAGGAACACTGAGGACACTCACAACACTGCCTTCAATTTACATTCAGAGAATTTGACTGATGCTCTGATCCACTCTGGGTGAGGGGCAGGGGCAACAAGCTTCTGATCAGTAAGGCCACATCTTACCCACTGAGCTTCACTGACCCATGGTGAATGTGTGGACCTGATATTGTTGAAACATACCTACAGCTCTGATGAAACGAGTGATTCAGCTTTTTGTTTGCTTTAGTTTATGGTTGTGTTTGCAACCTTCACTGAAACGGAATCGTGGACTTGTGTAAACTTGCAGCTCGAATGTGCTGGATGGTGCATGTGCTCGAATTTAGCCAAAATGTAAATGCTTTCCAAAAATGTTACAAACAACATGTTCTAGTATGAAGGAAATTCTGTCAGTCTGTAAACTTCCCTTACTTCCTGCTTTCTCCTCAGCTGAAGTGCAAAACTAACGCCGTGACCTTCCCATGAACACGGAGTGTTTTTGCTGTAACCCTTGTGCACACATTCGTGTGTGTTGCCTTGTAGAAGGTGCCGGAGTGCCGGGCCTCGGCCTCGGCTCGCCGTCAGTCAGAAAGTACGCTGCCTGCAGATTGGGACTTGTCCTATTCAGTAGTGGCTTTTCGCCTCTGTGTCCTGTTTTGTCTGTGTTTAACTAGTGACTAATGAATGTAATAACTATGAGGTGCGAAGCCGCCAGCCTGTGGAATGCGCTGCATTCAGGAGAGTGCATGTTGAACCACGTGCGCCCTCAGGGAGGGGATTTGGTACGAAATACTTGAACGACATTCAGTTATCGTTTCAAACCTATTGACCCAACACACAAGCACATGCACAAAGAGAAAGAAAATCCCACACACACAGATTCGCACACCAGCTTTTCCGTGCCAGGATTCCGCAGGGGCCGGAGGACGGATGGCACTTTAGACCAGGACACTGAGGAGGACATGAAAATGCTGTTTCAGGCTCCCTCCAGAGCTGACAAGAGCAAATCAATCAAGCGAATAATTTAGAGTGTGAGCCACGGCCGGCTGCACTGATGGCACAGGAAGTGGGAAAATGAATTAAAGTTTGAAGGAAAATGTCACTCCAGGTTACACAGAACCAACTAAACGGGTTTATGCTGTCGCCCGCTGAGAGTTGGGAAAGTGCTAAGAGCAAATTCACAGTGCACACACACACACACACACACACACACACACACTTAACTCTCCATCCATCTTTAAGCTGCTTATACACACGTTAGCTAGCTACATTAGCGAGATGACTGGATTCCAGGGACTCTTCAGCAATATGCACTTAATTATCAATCTCACTAGCGTCGTACAGAACACCAGGTTATACTCGTGTATTCAGATTTATTAGCCATAAAACAGAAACTGTTTCAGGACTCGGCTCTTTTTATGCTCTTTAATTTTTGCACAGAGAACAAGTCACACTCACTTTACTCCACCTCACAATTACATAATTACTCTACACACACGTCTTCAGCGTCAGTGCGCTGATGAAAAACTAATCAATCAGAGCAATATAATCTACCATCTGATCATGGAACACTGTTGTTTAAAATGCACTGGTGAACCTGAGAGGAGAACACAGCGAGGGAGCTCATGTCCTTCAACATCACCCCCTGACAACCTGATGACTCTGACTGAGGATGTGATGTCTACAGGAGCGCTAGAGATCTCTGAGAAGGAGTCTGGATCTGAGCTGGCATTCTGATCGGACTCTGATCCCCTGGCTCTGAAAGCACTCAGCTGGTCTGGATGTTATTGGACTGTTCTGTCGTGATTCGTTCCTCCTCTGTTCATAATCCTAATTAAATCGGACATCTTGCACACGACCACAACTGTTGTCTTTTCTCCATCTTCAGAGGAGACAATAAAAACTTTCACTCACACGTCACTCAGACATCGTTTTCATGTGTATTCAACATCTGTGACACTGAAGACTTTCATGAGGAGCAGGATGGCGAGGCAGTGACCACATTAATCATCATACACTGGGTGAGGTCATGTCTAGCAGCAGTAAGTCAAAGTGACTGGACTTGTAAACGTGAAGACGTTTCTCCACTCAGGTTCCTCACTGGTTTCCCAGCAGGCTGAGTGAATGAGTCAGAGGGCCACTTTCACGACATCGAACACTGAGTATACAGTAAGAAGAACCTTAGATGGGCATTAGACAGGAAGTGGAGATATCTCAGCAGTTCTTCCTGACCACAAGTGCTGCACTCACAGCATTACTGACATGACAACCATGAGGAAAATCTCCAGAAATAATGACATTAACCTACATACAAATGTAAAACTGATCATGTTGAAATAGAGTCAGGTCGCTACCCTGTGTGACGTCCGAGTCTCACCTCGACTGAAGACGATACTCTCGTAAGGAATCTTGTTTCGCGTTTCGAGGCTCGAGCAGTTCCAGCGATGCCCCCTGAACTGGTGCTGACACTCGTGGATGGCGATCTGGATGCCCTGGATGGCCGAGGCGGTGACGTCCGGGTTTCTCATGCACATGTCCATCTGCCTCTTGGTGAGGCCCGGGAGTGTGAGACACACCGTGTTGGCGTTGAGGATGGGCTCCATGTGCTTGGACAACCCGATGATGGCGTTCGAATCCGCCCTGGAAGAGAAGTGAGGAAGAAAGAATCAAGAAGACTTTCAGAAATCACCAGCAAGAAAGTGAGAGTTATGAAAAAAGAGACGCACTGATCTGAGGGGTCTTTGGTGAGTGAACACAGCTAGTACAGATAGCTTGCTTTGCTAATCTAACCAGTGGAAAAAAGCTACGACAAAGTGACATATAACTCGTACATCTGATTTGTACCCAATCATTTAGCTCTAGAAGCTACTGTATATTTCTATTTATATACTTCTACTGCTGTCAGTCATGGGAAGTAAAAACAGGCCACACCCACTGGAGTCAGAGACGGATACTGTCTGAGTGATGGTCCGGTGTTGAGGAATTCTCTCTAACCTGTAGTGCAGGTTTATATTAAAACTAACTGATGATTTCTCCTCATAAGACGATAACATGAAGAGAAGTGTGATGAAGACACGCTGACACCCAGGAAATGAAATCCTTTTTCTGATCAGGTGAAACGGGGCACAGGTGAGGGGGAGGGTCATGTGATGTGCAGGGGCTGATGGGTAGCTGGTCTAGTGCTGATTTGAATTTAGTTTATAAACCAATCAGAGCTCAGAATTCAGTCTACAGAATCACATTAAAGATTTAAAGAGAAACGAACGAGAGAAGAATTTCTTCAAGACATCTGTTTATACAGTCGTACTGTGACACACACACACACACACACACACACACACACACACACACTGAACAACATTTCTGTTTATTTTAATGTCTTCTCTTCACAGTGATGAGGTGAAATCCACAGTTTTAACACACATTAAAATCTCATCTCTTATTGAATCTGTACATCGACTCTGAAGTACAGCACGTGTGTGACTCACCCTGCAGGCAAAGAGATGTGAAACAAGATGTGTGTGTGTGTGTGTGTGTGTGTGTGTGTGTGTGTGTGTGTTTAACGCCTGGCCACAACACACAGCCGCTCACATTGCCCAGGATCTTTGAAGTGGAGTTTAATCTTTGATGTAGTAATTCCTGTAATTCTGTTATTTATTACATTAGCCCATGTTTTTGGTCTCAGAGCATGCACCTGACATCTGCAGGTCATTTCCTACAGCCTTCATTTCTCTCCACTGTGAGGGCTACAACATCTCAGACCTCCACCAGTAACATCTCAGACCTCCACCAGTAACATCTCAGTTCAGCAGAAAATCTACAGTGATGATGTGATAGATCCCTTCTGAGGAATCTACAGTGTCAGAGACTTGGAGAAAAAAATAGTGCATTCACAGATTCACTGATTAGTGACAGAACAGATTTATAGAGCGAAAGAAAGAAAGAAGGAAAGAAAGACCTCAGGACTCGAACCCCTGCCTCTTCTACCTCAGGACTCAAACCCCTGCCTTCTGTCTAATCAGTAGTGTGTGAATATAAAAGTAAATTTACAGTCGTGTTTATTTATTTTATGTCTGTGTGTATTCATGAGAGTCGTGTCTGATCTGTTGTCTAATCTGGTGTCTGATTCTGGATCAAGAGCTGACTGAAGTTAAAGTTGTGTGCGTCAGTGTAACAGAAGAGTGTTGGGTCAGATCATCCTTCACACCCTGAGCACTTTGTGTTTTATGAATTAACACCAACACTGACTTTTGAAGTCGCTCCGTTACTGTCCGAGTCTCAGCCTCACTTCATGACCAGTTTATCTTTTTATTGGTTATTAAAGTGTGTCTCTGTGTGTCTGGGTCTTAACACTACAGAATAAACACACTCCTGTTCCACACACAGATCTATAAAGAACAAGACGAACACACCACACGTGAACAGTCTCACGTTTTACACCTGAATCTGTTTTCTTCTCCTCTCTGTATTTTCGATCCCTGATTCATTTGTGCATTTATTAAAGGTGTTACGGTGTGACGTTACTGAACAGCTCCAGCAGAACCTCCCTCTAAACACCAGGAACGTTCCTCATGGAAATCCTGATTTAAGACTTCGTTCCCTTCACCTCAGGACATCAGCGTAAATAAAATAAAATGAAGTAGATCAGACGGAGATCAGAATCTGATCTTAACAGCTCTCGGGCTGAAGCTACAAACAGAAACATGTCTCGGAGTGATCATGAACACGGAAGGTTCGAGGCTCCACAGAAGAGCACGCTGGTGTTTAATGAGATGTAAATAAGTGTTAATGTTCAGGAGAAATGTCTGTGGTGAGGTGTGAGGGAAATGAGGTCCTGATAAACCTGAATGAAGAGCAGCATGACCAGAAGAATCAGACTCTCAGCTGCCTCACAGCGTTATTTATTAAAACAGCTTCAAGAGCAGACGACAGAAAAAAGCCATCTTAATCTTACCTGTAATTATATAAACAGCTGACATTTATCTAACAGTCATATAAACAAATAATTCAATAAATAAAAAAAGAAATAACTAATTACATAAACATTGTTTGCCAGTTGATATTTTATTTCCCTGCTCTGAAGATCAGAGTAACCGACAGGGTTTTTTTGGTATCTACTGAACGTACGAGTGTAAAGTGACTGAACCTGTTCCTTCATCTGGAGCTGCACTTAAACTTAATTGTGTGTTTATTCTGGGCTTGTTTTCATTCAGCTCTGATAATAAGTGTGTTATTATTCAGGGCAGTGGAGGTCACGCTGAAGAAGACTGACTGTTCACACTCACGCTGTTTACTCGTTTATACAAAAGTGATGAAGGAAAAGAAACAACAGAATAATGAAGCAGCACACGGTGAAAAAGGAGACGGAAAAAAGAGAGAGAGAGAGAGAGAGAGAGAGAGAGAAGAGGAGAAGAAGAAGAAAAGACAAAAGATGAAGAGATTAGAAGAAAAGCAACAAGAAAGAAATAAACAAATGTACAAGAGTCTATCCCTAAAGGAGGAAGAGGAGGAGGAGGAAGAGTAGAAGAAGAAGAAGTAGAGAATACCAGAGACTAAAGAGAAGAGATCCAAACAGACAGAAGGGATTTTGAAAGAGTGAGGGGGAAAAAAGACAAGATGCAAAGGAAGAAAAGAGACAGAAAAAGCTGAATGAGATCTAATAAGAGAGGAAGAAGAAAATAAAAGGTGGTGGAACAAAGACAAGAAATAAACAAAGAGGAGAAGAAAGATAAAGGAACGCTGATGAAAAAAACAATGAATAAAATAGAGTAGAAAGAAAAGAGAAGAAGAAGAAAGAAATCTGAAAAAAGAGATTAAAAAGTGGAAGAATAAAAGATGGAAAATAACAGAATACATTAAGAGGAAAACAGAAGAGAAGAAGAAGAAGAGATGTAGAGACAAAATGAAAAGAATAAATGATGAAGAAGCAGAGAAGAACTTACCTGTGCAGGAGAACAGAGAGAAAGTGGAAGAGGAGGCACGCTCTCATCCTGAATCTCTCCATCCAAAAATAGAAGAAGAAAAAAATAAAGTGTAGAAAGTCTAAGAAGTGAACTGGTCCTGTGGAGTGTTTGAGTAGAGTTTCAGCTCCTGCTCATGAAGATCTGATCACAAGACGTTCCTCAGATGTGGTTCTTCTGTGAGGTCACTGGTGGAGAACTCCGACTGTGTTCCTGCATAAGATCAGACCTGCTGCTGGAGAAGAAGAAGAAGAAGAAGAAGAAGAAGCTGCAGCTCGCCGTCTTTCATCGCTTTAAAACACTTTAGTCCAGGTGAGTTCCTTCTACACCTTTATGGTGTGTGTGTGTGTGTGTGTGTCAAGCAGCTGGAGCAGAATCTGTGTAGGATTACTCTTCTGTGTGTGTGTGTGTGTGTGTGTGTGTGAGTGAGAGAGAGAGAGAGAGAGAGAGAGAGAGCAGCTGGAGGAAAATCAGAGCAGGAAAACTCTGTGTGTGTATGTGTTTGTGTGTGTGTGTGTGTGTGTGTGTGTGTGTGTGTGTGTGTGTGTGGAGTATACTATGAACCTCGTGCTTGTGTTGTTGGTCGCATTCTGTCTCGTGTAGTGCATGCAGCCCACAGCGTCATCTCTTTGACAAACACAAACACACACACACACACACTGTCTCTCACACAAACACACACACACACACACACACACATAAACACGCCCCCACGTGCACACACTGGCAGTGCGGGCAGTGACACGCACAGAGAAGAGAGGAAAAACCCCTGCGGAGGAGGTGGTGTTTTCTGTGTGTATGTGTGTGTGTGTGTGTGTGTGTAAAGTGTTTTATATGTTAATAATTTTTATTGAATGAGTTATGTGACAAATGAGGAAAGAGAACAAGAAATAAAACTTTTACATAAATAAAACTTTGAGAAAGAAAAGCCAGAAAACACAGAAAGAGGAAGAAACAGAGTGAGAGAGAGAGTGAGTGAGAGTGAGTGAGAGAGAGAGTGTGTGAGAGAGAGAGAGAGAGAGAGAGAGAGAGAGAGAGAGAGTGTGTGAGAGAGAGAGAGAGAGAGAGTGTGTGAGAGTGAGTGAGAGAGAGAGAGAGAGTGTGTGTGTGAGAGAGAGAGAGAGAGAGAGAGAGAGAGTGTGAGAGAGAGAGAGAGAGAG
>JAOTRN010000048.1:482391-495958 GCA_028566695.1 Bagroides melapterus
TGTGTGTGTGTGTGTTAGTGTGTGTGTGTGTGTGTGTTAGAGTGTGTGAGAGTGTGTGTGTGTGTGTGTGTGTGTGTGTTAGAGTGTGTGTGTGTGTTTGTTAGTGTGTGTGTGTGTGTGTGTTAGTGTGTGTGTGTGTGTGTTAGAGTGTGTGTGAGTGTGTGTGTGTGTTAGAGTGTGTTAGAGTGTGTGTGTGTTAGAGTGTGTGTGTGTGTGTGTGTGTGTTAGAAAGTGTGTGTGTGTGTGTGTGTGTTAGAGTGTGTGAGAGTGTGTGTGTGTGTGTGTGAGTGTGTGTGTGTGTGTTAGTGTGTGTGAGTGAGTGTTTGTGTGTGTGTATGTGTGTGTGTGTGTGTGTGTGTGTTAGAGTGTGTGTGTGTGTTAGAGTGTGTGTGTGTGTTTGTTAGTGTGTGTGTGTGTGTGTGTTAGAGTGTGTGTTTGTTAGTGTGTGTGTGTTAGAGTGTGTGAGTGTGTGTGAGTGTGTGTGTGTGTGTGTTAGTGTGTGTGTGTGTGTTAGAGTGTGTGTGTTTGTTAGTGTGTGTGTGTGTTAGAGTGTGTGTGTGTTAGAGTGTGTGTGTGTGTGTTAGAGTGTGTGTGTGTGTGTGTTAGAGTGTGTGTGTGTGTGTGTTAGAGTGTTAGAGTGTGTGTGTGTGTGTGTGAGTGTGTGTGTGTGTGTGTTAGAGTGTGTGTGTGTGTGTGTTAGTGTGTGTGAGTGTGTGTGTGTGTGTGTGTTAGAGTGTGTGTGTGTGTGTGTGTTAGAGTGTGTGTGTGTGTGTTAGAGTGTGTGAGTGTGTGTGTGTGTGTTTTGCAGCACTGTCTCAGTGTGGTGATTGAGGTTAATGTGGTGTGTACTGAGTGAATTGTGAGACTCTCGGTGCCTGTTGAGGTTTATTTGATTTGAGCTCATCACTGTTAGTGTTTCAGTCAGATTTAAAGATGAGGCCGTGGGGACGGTGAGAGCGCTAATGAGTTTGGGGAATTCTGCTCTAGACTAAACAGCTATGTTTGCCTTGTGCTCATATTTATTTATCATCACAAAAGTTTTAACACATCCAATTAAATTATAATCCCACTCTGTGATTAACTGAAATCTGATTCCAGAGTCTAATCACACCTCACACACACTGTTCCCAGGATGGACTCCGGATCCGCCGCCATACAGAGGATCAATGACTGAATATAGTCACAGTACTCTGGAGCAGAGCTCACGTAAGGTTAAAGCTCTAGGTTACTGCTCAGAAGGTCCAGGGCTTCTAGCCCCAGCACCACCAACCTCTCATTGTTGGGCCCTTAAGTGAGGCCCTTGACTCTTACTGCTCCATAGAGCTGAATCCCTATGCTCTGACCGCAACTTCCTAACAATCTGAAGGTGAAAGTCAGCTCATTTATACAGCTGGGCAGTTGAGGGTTAAAGGTCCAGCAGGGGCAGTTTGGTGGGATTTAACATAATCTTTGGTTGGTCTTATTACTGATTTCAATGAATTTCATTGTGTTTAAATTTTGAGATAATGTCCTAACTTCAGAACATTTTCCTCCATATATTATAATGTTTTAACCATAAAGTTAAGAGCATCACATTCAGGAGTCAGTTTGATTTTACACGTGTAATGACACACAGTGCAGTCTCTCACTAGCTTTATCACCTGTGACTTACAGCCCTCGAGAGTGAGACCCATGTGGCTAGATGGCTAATGAAATCTAGTAAGTTCCACACACACACACAGAGGGGTCAGAGGGTTATATGATATTTTTAGAGAACTATAGAAGATACATCATTTTAAAGCTTGAGGACAGAATAAAATTCAAGAGATTTTGCACAGACACTGGACATAAAAAGATAAAAACTGTAAGTACAGAGAACTGTTGAACCGCTAGCAAAGTGATGGAAAGGCCAAAGTGTGAAGGACAAAAAACATCTGCTCCTTACCCACAACATACGAGCTGATCTGTGAAACATGGTGGTGGTAGCGTCATGGTGTGGGCTTGCACGGCCAGTTCTGGAACATTCTCACTAATCTTTACTGATGATGGAGCTCATGATATTAGCAGCAGAGTGAATTAGTTTATAGCTCCTAGCACTTTCTTCCCTGGTGTATAGGTGTCCCCCCACCCTCCACACAAAAAAAAAAAAATATATATTGTTTTAGGCTGTTAGTATCTTTAGTCTTGGAACATACTGAACCTGAGCTAATGTATTCAAAGACAGATTTAAAAGCACTTTTGTACGTCGCTCTGGATAAAGACGTCTGACAAATGACCTTAAATGTAAATGTAAATGTAAAAATTAGCCAGTGTGAGAAAAAGGAATGTTGCACTCCTATATTCATGGAAACCTGGCTCTCAGACAAAGCACCATACTCGTCTCTCATGCTAGACACACACTAATCACTGGGACATTAGCATCGAGGAAGACCAGAGCAGGTGGCATCTGCATGTATGTTAACAACAGATGGTGTTTGGGTGAGGGTTGTTGGAGTGTTCTGATATTGAACTTTTAATGGTGACGTGCAGACCCTTTTACCTTCCAGTGGAGTTTAACGTTGTGCTTCTGCTGCCTGGTTACCGTCTGCCAGTGTTTTGACCATGCTGGAGATTCTGCACATCATCATCAGCAGGCAGAAGACAGCACAACCAGATGTTTTGTTCATTGTGGCTAGAAATTTAACCACTGCAACTTCTGGAAAATCCTCCTCATGTACCATCAACACGTGAGCTTCCCAACAAAGGAGGATAACATCTCTGAGCAAGTGTACAGTCACGTGAAAGATGCCTATAAGGCTGTGTCCCGGTTACACTACAGACTGACAGATCACATTTGAGTGTTACTCCAACCTTCCTACAGACAACTACTCAAGTGAGCCTACAGACTTACACCACTACAGATTCCTCACACATGTGGCAAGGCCTGCAGCTCATCATGGAGTACCAGCAGAGGAGTCAGGGAGCCACTGAGCTTAATGAGTACAATGTTCACTAAGACACCCTCAATACCTGCCAACAGAATAGAATTCAGGCCTCTGAAGGATGATACATCACTCACCGTGTCAATTCAGGGTTAAGGGCGTTGCTCAAGGGGCCAGCAGCTGGGATTCTAGGTCACCACCTTCCGATCAGGGGGCATTAGCAGCTCCTGAGGAAATCTCAGAGGAAGCTGTACTTCTTAAGAGGTCTGAGGTAATTTTGCATGTCACTTGAGATCCTCAGTTACTTCTACAGATGTAGATGTAGTGTGATGACCAGTTCAATCACAGTGTGTCACAGAAGCTGCACTGTTCAGGACAGGAAGCCCCTCCAGCGTGTGATAAAGACTACACAGTTCATCTACAGAGCAGTCTACTCATCATTTCAGAACAGACTATAACACCAGGGTCATCAGGAGGACCAACAACATCATCAAGAACAATACACATCCACAGGAAAGCCTCTTCACACTTCTGCTGTCAGGGAGACGCTACAGGAGTGTGAAGTCAAGGACAAAAAGACTCACTAACATCTTCGACTCCTGAACAACACACTCAACACCAGTCCCCACACAATGCACAGAGCAGCCTGCTGACTAGACTCAGGGCTTCATATTTAAATCATAATATTTTCAAAATTGTTTATTTCCTTTATATTATGTATTTTTTGTGTGTTTGTAAAGGGAGATGTGTAAAGTAAGAATTTCGTTGTAAACCTCTCTGTTTTCACTGTGCACAAGACAATAAAACTCTTGACTCTTGAATTCAGACAAATTGACTGGTGACACTTTGCAGGCTTGATGTAGTTGATGCCGGTGAAGGATATGGGACCAATATTTTAGTCTTATATGTTCCTGTTCTTTTCTTGGTTTGTTTGTTGTTGACAGGTCTGATATCAAAGGTTCTATGATTTATGTTGTCATCATGTAGAAACCAGGAAGTTGAAGCTGAAACGCTAAACTCTCCTCTCTTTCGATCTCAAACCCAAATATTTGTGGTGTTTAAGCCCAAACAAATTAATTTCCTTTTTGCTCCGGTATTTTCAGACTGTAGTCAGATTGTAGCCCCATGGGTATACAGGCTTCTGGAGGTCTTCTGGTCCTGAGAACACTGGGCTTTAGAAAAGTTCTGGAAAAATAGTTACCAGGATGGACTCCATTGTAAGAGAGTGCTCTGGGAACACAAGACACCTGGGAGCACGGGTCCTTGATGAATATGTCTTTGGGTTTGGAACAAGGGGCCCTGGGTGAATAGGATAGTGGGAAAATAATACTCTGGTAGTACTTTGGGCTCTGGGAATATAGGGATGTTTTCTAGAATATGAGGGAATATAAAGCTCTCAGGGCCCATGGTGTAGAGGAAGCACATGTACCTGGGAGAAAGGAACCCTGAGAACTTGAAATCTGCAGCCAATCTAAGGTCCGAATTAGACTGTTGTGATGTTGTAGAAGACTGGAGACTATTCATTAACTTCATCCTTATTAAAATACTCCGTTATGTTTAGTCCAATATTCCCAAATTAATGAGACACACTCATGTTAGTAAATTAAGTCTGGAGCTAAGAATAGCATTATGCTAAATGCAGTTAGTGAGGCATTATTACAGCATGACATCACAGCAATGAAGACAGAGTGTGAGCATTTTCTTCTCATTTTCTTTTTGTTTTAGTGTGATGTTAAGAGTTTACTGAGAGCTGGATCTACAGTCCAACTGAAGACGGGAGAAAAACACTGGTTAAAAAAGCTGCTTGTGTAGGCAGTCTCTTTCTAAAAGAGTATCAGGACTAATGTCTTAAATTTTGTGAATAAATGTATTCCAGCCACACGCCTATGCACTAATGGAGTTACACTGAGCATCCAGGGTGAAATTTATTATGCGCTGATTGCGTTTTAATCTGCTCTGTTGTCGTATAAAACACGAGACATTGTCAAATGCATTATGGTGATCTGTCACCTTTGAACTGACAACAGTTTTAATTTGTTTAATTAGTGGAGCTTCATTAATGCGGGGAGCTAATTAGCCCAGAAACATGACTGTGCTTCTTATCTGTAGTGATAAGAAGTGGATTATGGTGATGCTTCTGTTCAGCCTGCTGTGGATAATTACAATTACTGTAATCCGTTGTAAAGGAAACTCTGGGTAATTAACTCTGATTAAAAAATCATTACCATTCTCTAATAAACATGTGGTGCAGTCGCCTGCTTTATTGCCAAAAGCGACTGGTATTTTAAAATGATTCAGTTATTCAGATTCTTTTCCCCCTCACAGTCTGAGATGTTGAATCCAGAGAGTATGGAGGCTCCTGGGGTATTATCGACATGTCTGGGGTTTCTTATAAATACACAACACAAACTGGTGGTGTGTCTCCACACACACAAAGCTGCAGCTTTTTCACCAGCAGCAGATGTATGCTTTATTCACTCTCACATTTTCACAAATCGTGTTTCACGGCTCTTCAAGGAAGAAAAACATCTCAGTGGTTGCTGTTGCTGCTGCTTTTCACAGCGGCTTTCTCGATGTCAAGAACGTAAAGAATCAACACGCATTCCAAGGACACGAGAACGTGAAGAGAACAGGAGGAAAGTTTTAAAGGTAATGCAGGGCATCTATTACACAGCAGCAGCAGCCACACAAAGCTAGCATTAACGCTTAATGAAGTGTTTCTAAACTCGAGTCTCTGACACTGGAGACTTCTTCCATACATATTAAAGGTCTCCATGAAGAAAACTTCTCCAGATCCCGTGATAACAAGTGGTCATTTTTGGGGTTAGTATCAAAATAGTTTTGTTTTGTTTTTTGCATAGGTAGCCTAGCTGCATCATCACACCATGAGTGTGTCTTTAAACAGAGCATCAAGAGGAGTGATGTGTTTCTGTAGAACTCTAGTTAAAGTTTTAATGAGCTTAAATACGTCAGGTGATGATAAATCTGTGCATTACAGATACTGAGATCAGAAATGTGTACACACCATCGTGATCTTGTTTCCCGCACAAAGACTGAGAAGATAAAAGATTCTTCCTTTTCCATTACCAAGAACTGTCATGATGTTTAAGTCAGGCTGTTTATTTATTAAGAGTATTCCTTGCTCACAAGTAGATAAATACCGATATGGTAGCACGCTAAAGTTGACACTATCACTTTGTAATGCACGTCGTGAGCAGAATCTCCGTTCTGGTATTAGCTAGTTAGCATCATTAGCTGTATGGAAGTTTTTGTTAGAGAGGCCGTACGTTTCTCTGGTGTATGTACTGAACACTTCATTATTTTCCCACTCACCTCTGTGAGAAAAAATTGATCTACTTTATTTGTTCATTCCAGACATACAAACAGTTCATTGTGTTATGTACATTGACAGAGAGTTACATCAACGTTCTGTCTGTGAAGGACGCTTCCTTCATTTCACTGTGTGAAGGTGAGGGCGGAGGAGAGGAGAGGCAGCAGAGACATGTCTATATAAAGAAAATAGATTTTCTCTATCACATAATAGACTCATGGTAATGTTAGGATTCAAACTAATTTTTATGTTGTACATGTTTCTCCAGGATATTTTTATCAGTAACAAATAAAACAAGACTATTTCATCCCATCAGAACAGCTGCATCAGGTAAGGAACGCTGTAAATAATGCACAGATGTGTGGAAGTGTAGCGTCTCGTTCATCTCTGTACCATCTTCATCTTCTGTTTTATCCTCTATAACCTCAGCACCAGCTCCACATCATCAACATCTCCACCATCAGTGAGTGTCAGTTCTGCTTCTACAAAATGACACACACTCACTAAAATCATCTTTCTGTGGGAGACTCAGATTTCACAGCCGGACCAATTACAGAGCCGAGTCGAGACGGAGGCAGAGGCACCGTGTTAAATCTCAGAGTGAGTCACAAACTTGTTTTTAACATCACTCCAGTACATCAGGCTAAGAGTGCTAACGTGTTTGTTCTAATCTGTTATCACGTGTACATTACCTGGACTGGTCCAGCAGACGCTCCACATAAATCTTTGACTATCGGTAATTTAGCCTCTTCTGAATGTCGTGGAACAACCAGTTCATGTGTTTGTGCTCTGTTTATTGTTCGAGAACAAAAGAAAATAGAACTTTTTAGATAATAGAAAAAAAAGATAATAGAACATAGAACAATTTTCAGCCTAGCAAAAGTATTGAAAAAGATGAATCATGAATAACTTAAAGTAAATAACACTAAATATTTGTTGAGTTATTTCACCTTCAGGAGGTGAACTGCTGCTCAGCTGGGTTCAGGTCTGCTGTTTAACTTGTCTGATGAAGTTCTGTGTTGAGAATCAGTGTGTTCTGGATCACGATGAAGTGACACCACCACCACCATGTTTCACAGATCAGCTCGTATGTTCTGGATCATGAGCAGATCCTTTCTTCTTCTACACTTTGGTAGAAGTTCATCTCAGTTCCAGAACTTCTCTGTACTTCTTCTGACTCTTCCTGCTGATGAGAGCTTCACATCCTGTGCTAAGTCCTGGATATTTCTGCACCTGTGGTTTCTTTCTCTTTCTGGTTGTTACAGGTTGCTGTGTTGGTGATGTTCAGTGTTTGAGGAACAGTTCTGATGGATCTTTTGTCACAACACATGGTGTGCTCTATTTCTTTTAATAAACACGTCTCCATATAAACACCAAGAAATAAAAGCTGGAATTCAAATTCCTTTCCTCAAAATCATTTTTGTTCTCAAACTCAAATGTCTTCAGTCACCAACAAAATCAAATGAACTGCATGTATGGAAGGAGTCTCCAGTGTCAGCACTTTATAAGGATATGATGATGTCACAGTGTTGACTGTGTAGAACAGGAAGGATCGAGTGTGAAGGTGAAGGAATGAAGATCATCAGACCTGGAGCTCCAGTGAACAGTATGGTATCTGCTGTACTTTAACATCTCATGCTCTTCCTCAGGACCACTGAGAGATCATGAGAAAACATTTCATATAGCAGTGATATTATTGGGTTTGTTTTTCTTTGACTTTCCTTCAAAACAGAAGTTTCTACAGATCTTCTGAGTTCTGGAGTCAGGAGTGCAGATAACACACTCGCTCTGATTCATTCATTCATGATTTCATATAACAGTGATATTATTGGGTTTGTTTTTTGACACTTCTACACAAACAGACGGATAATAAAGTGGATTCAGGGATTTGCTGTGCTTCTGAAGGTCTTTACCATTTATTACTGTCACTATTGGTGAGTTCCTCTTGTACACACCTCAGTGAGAACATCAAACATACTTGATCAGAGCATCTCCTCTGTGGTCTGCTCTACACTACTCAAGCCATCTGTCACTCAACTTGGACATGATCGTGCAGATCAACTAAATCAGCCTGCACCTGGATCATATAAAGTCTTTTTCTTATCAAGCTTCATGTCCTAGATAGAGCCTGACGTCCCCTGAGCTGAGCGTTTGGAGCAGTATGCAGTATTTCCTGTAAGAATTGTTTTCCATCACAACAATAAAGCAGGCGTGCTCTCTGTCTCTCAGCTTCCACTTCCTGCTGAAATGCTTTTATACAGAAGGTTAAAAATGGCCACGAACAGATTTCTTAATAGCTCCTTTCACTTCTCTGCAGGAATCACTACAGACGCTTCCCACCTATTGATCTGCTAAAGTAACGTCAATAACAACCTGACTGCCTCGTAGCCATGTGATATTCTCAGAAGTCTTTTACCTTCTCCTAACACCTGTGGAGACACTGCTTCTGCTCAATAATCTAGCTTTTTTACCAACACTGTAAACCTCTGAGCCTGTTCTACTACACGGTGAGGTTTCATTCCACTCTTTGCTTCACCTTATGAACATTCTTGCCCTTAAAACTTACTGTATGTTCTTCAGAAATATTAAACCACTGCAGTAGAGGAAGCGGTGTATACAGTATTTTATTTTCTTGGTAAGCAGATTCCTGTAGAAGTTTCAGGTTGATGTTTTTCTCCAGAGTTCTCCACTCACTTGTCTTTGTTTTTTTTTTCATCTCACACTTTTCTCACTTCCTTTTACTCCTTCCACATTTCCTCTGCAGTCTGACACGTTGTTCTGTTTATCCAGAGTAGACTTCAGTTTATTTCAGATATTTTGTTTAAGGCTTCTGGACATTTTCACTTCTTATTTTCATTTCATTTTGTTAATACAGATAATTCATGGATAATTAACTTACATATGTGTGGAGATTACATGTTGGCTTCAACACACCACAATCTGTTCCTCAAGGAGCTCATGTGGTGAAGTAAAGCATGACAGCAGGCTCATAAATGGGCATCTCCATCTCCATCTATATCTCCATCTCCATCTCTCCAGCTTCTACTTGTCTGAAGGAAGCATGAGTGGATGCTCAGCATGTGGCAAGCAAAACAGCATCTTGTTTCCTTCTCAGGGAACCGAGTTACAAACGTAACCTGGTATAGAACTCGTATGAGAACAACAATACAAACGCTGTGGTGATGTTGGTTCTGCAGAGTCATGAGAGGACAACAGGACTACAACCACAACGATGTTAATTCCATCTTGTTAGCTAGTGTTCCTATGTTTCCATGACGATTGAAGATCACAGATGTTTAGGACACATTTACATTTATGAGACGTCCTTCTCCAGAGTGACTCACGTTCATAACTCATTTTTATACAACTGAGCAACTCAGGGTTAAGGGCATGGAGCAGGGATTCAAACTCACAACCTTCTGACTGGTAGACCAACACCTTAACCACTAGGCTACAACATCCCTCTCTACCATGTTAGTACATGATGATGTCACAGTGTTGACTGTGTAGAACAGGAAGGATCGAGTGTGAAGGTGAAGGAATGAAGATCATCAGACCTGGAGCTCCAGTGAACAGTATGGTATCTGCTGTACTTTAACATCTCATGCTCTTCCTCAGGACCACTGAGAGATCATGAGAAAACATTTCATATAGCAGTGATATTATTGGGTTTGTTTTTCTTTGACTTTCCTTCAAAACAGAAGTTTCTACAGATCTTCTGAGTTCTGGAGTCAGGAGTGCAGATAACACACTCGCTCTGATTCATTAACGTTACACAGATGAGATACAGTGTGTTAATTGATGGAGGTCCAGTTCATGAATCCATCTGGATCTGAATCTTCTGAAATCTGAGAAACACTTTCAGATCCACTCCAGAATATTCCAGCACTTTGCTCTTACAGAGTTATTGAACACTCCCACTGCTCTCCTCTGTGAAACAGGAAGCTGTAAGGCAGTGTGTGTGTGTGTGTGTGTGTGTGTGTGTGTGTGTGTGTGTGTGTGTGTGTGAGATATTCAGATGACATCTTATGAAACCTTTTGAAAGCTACAAGTGCTGTGAAATTGGAGTGCAGTCAGTCTGAATAAAGTCGTCTCCTTTTATACGTATAATCCTCGTCTTTTTACCGTAATGGAACAGAATAAACTTCAAAGCTGGAATCTGTTTGAAGTCTTTTTTTTTTAGTTTAAATGGAACTTTTTGTTATCCTTTGGGTTTCTATCCTGATGTAAGATGGCATACAGAGCAGCGACGCTCGAATAAACCATCGGAATCTTTATGTGCTGTATCTGATTGTTTGTTCCACAGATAAGCATGATGAGGAGCTTTAGAACGTTGTGTGAGAAGTGTGTGTGTGTGTGTGTGTGTGTGTGTGTGTGTGTGTGTGTGTTCTGAGCTTGTGTTTATTAAATTGGTGTGTAAATGAAATAAAGAAGTGAATTAGACCTAACAGAATCATCTGTATATAAATGATCACTAACTCATCAGTAATTCTACAATTCTCTAATTCTACTTAGAAATAGCTCTACACACATTTCACATGTTCCACATGTTCCACATGTTCCACTTCCTGCTGGTGTTAAAGACAGCAAACACACTTCCTGTTTACACAGCGAACGCTGAGGCTCCGCCCCCCTGATTAAAGACGTTCTGTTGATCGCTGAGTTGTGAGTTTAAAAGTGTTTGATGTTGATTTTCTTAAACTGGTTTAATTAATACACACTGATTCAGTCAACACTGTAAAATAAACTCGTTATTAAAGTCCAAAAATATTCTCACGATCATCTCAACCGGCGGAGATGGTGTGTGTGTGAGTGTGTGTGTGTGTGTGTGTGTGTGTGTGTGTGTGTGTGTTACTGTGTTAGGAAGTGCAGTTAATGTCACATTCATTATATTTGTTTCTATTCGGACCTTTTCACAGTTGTCTATTTCATGTTTAAATGTAACCTACATGAATAGTGTTAATTATCATTATTAATTAGGGTCGTTAACAGTCATGAATTAGCAAATCTGTGTTAAAGGAAAGATTTTAACACCGTTTATCAAACACGACTTTGTTCAGCACACAGTCACAGTTTACTAACAGAAAGCTCTTATTGGATCGTGTGTGTTTTTATGTTCAGTTTAACATTTTCACTGTTTTTCACGGAATGAATAAGATGCAGATGTTTATGTGTGTGTGTAAAAGACTCCCTTTAAATTCTGGGACTCGGTTGATGAGCCATAACATCACATTCCATCTACGTTACACAGATCTGAGGAGGGGGATGTGGGCGGAGCTACAAGCAGTGGAGCTCACTGATTGGTAGAAGAGCTCTGTGATGAACTCATTCTGATGAACCTGGTTAATGATGTGGAGCAGCTGAGTGAATCTTCAGCAGTGTGTTCCTCACCAGGCTCTCTACTGTGATTGGTGTGTTCAGAGTGAGGAAGATGATGATGATGATGATGTTCTGAAGAAAGTCCTGACTATCAGAGAAGGAACATTTCCTCAGGGGTTGAGTCTAAAAGGATCTCCAGGATGAGAACTTTCAGTTGGTAGATCATGTGTCTTTGTGTTTAACTGGAGTCAACATCTTATTGTGGCGTGTCACACTTTTTTGTGTCACGTTATAAACGAACCTTCATACAACACAGTGACGTCTTACCTGAACAACATAATTAACGCTAGCTGTGTAACAGTAGATCACATTAGTTTCCCCAGAGGAAAAATCTAAAGGAAATTGTTTGTCACACAGTGTGTGTGTGTATGTGTGTGTGTGTGTGTGTGTGTGTGTGTGTGTGTGTGTGTGTGTGTGTGAATAAAAGGCGACTTCCAAGCGCTAATTAGTCGTGCTTGTTGAACACAGCATGACAATAAACAGGAAGAAGCTGGAGACCAATTAACTCTTCTTCAGGTCATGGGGTTGATGAAAACACACACACACACACACACACACACACACACACACAGGGTTTAGAACAGTGTGTGTGTGTGGTCATGCCAACATGCTCAGGCTCTTCTCCTCCTGGGACTTTAATCCTGACAGAAAGTAAACATTCTTCTTCATGATGTGAGATTTCTTCAGACAGAGAAGTTGATGAAGTGTTTGATGCCTTCAAGCTTCTCAAACCTTCTAAAACAGTTCATCATGATGAAACGCTCCTAAAGACAAACGACAATCTACAGCAGGATCTAAAAATTCTCCTGAGTATTAAAGCTCGTCAAGTTCATGTTCACGTTAAAACAGCTCCAACATTTTGTTCTGCACTTTTATTGGTCAGATTCTTACATGTTGCTTTTATTATTATAAAATCTTATATATTATTAGTATTTTATTATTATTCTTGTCAGGGGAAAAATGGCAAACAAAAACTAAAAAGCCAGACCCAAACGCTGGGATAACATCAGGCACGATGAATTAACATTAAACAGAACTGGAAAGCAGTGGGGTAAAAACTGGGGAGAAACTGAAACTGGACACCGGACAAAGACAACAACAGACGAGAAATCTGTCCAGTTTAAATAAGGGAAGAAGAACATGAGGAACACGTGTGTGGGGGCAGGAAGGAATTAAGGCTATGGTGTCCCAATAGTCCAGAAAATGTCCAAGATCCTGATAATGTTTTGTTTTTCCCCCAATTCAACTTCCAGTTCGAGGAATTTACCGTTACTACAATCTCTAATGCTAGTCAACACTCTGAACAGCTGCTGCACTAATCCCTCTCCACTCTTTCTCTTCTCCTACTCATCCCGAGACATTCCGAGATCTCTCCAACTCCAGCTGTGTTCCACTTCATGAAGATTTCAGACCTTCATGGAGAAGAGCCCGACCCTGCTAGGATCCTGGAGCATCTAGAGAGGAACCAGACTCAGACGTGAACCTCATCCTCATTTAGGTGACACTGGAGGCTGTGATTATAAATGATTATGAACACCAGAGACTCTTATTATGAATCATGTTCTTTCTACAGTCTGATCACTGTATTGGTGAGGAGCTTGTTGTCCTCAAACACCACATGGAGATGGGATCTTCTCACTAAAGGTCTGAATTCTTCATGAAGAGGAACACAACTGGAGCTGTCATGATCTCAGGATGCTTTGAGGTCCTCACAGGACATATGCATATTTGTTTACAAACATAAACGTGTTATTTTCTCTAACTTGTGCCTCAGGAACAACATTCTGATGATGGAAACAGCTCAATAAATAGCGAGAGGTTTATAAAGAATCCTAATTCCTCTTTAGAGAGTGTAGATGTTCATGAGATGTTGCTCATAAAGCTGCTCTTCTGTCTGGAGAAGCTTCCAGAATCTGATGGGGTCAGTAAAAGTGTTGCTCAGTGAAACTTTGGTGTA
>JAOTRN010000048.1:514179-528619 GCA_028566695.1 Bagroides melapterus
ATAAAGAGGAAGGAGCAGGAAAGTCACGCTGCTCAGAGTTCTGCTGCTCAGGACATCAACAACTCACACAACATGAGACTGTGATGTCGCTGATAATATAATCCATATCTGAGGATCTGAGGAGCTTCATGATGGTGAGTTTAGTGGAAAATCAGATCAGACACAGGACGAGAAGATCAGCTTTCAAATGAAGCCAGTGGAAATGTTTTACAATCCCACAGTGAGCTGGATCACCCTGAGCTTCAGAGGAGATCACATCCACACGTCACTGCTCTGATGCTTCATCCTCATCAGGTTCTACATGATCAGCTCAGATGACTCCGAGTCGTTCTCACACATCTACCAAAGACACAATGAAGACAAGTAGAAATAGTTTAATGAATTTGAATGAAGTACCATTAACTACAGACCATACAGTCCAAAGTAAGTGGAAACCTGCTACAGAACATTCATATAGAATTTATTTCTCTGTGCTCTTATAATCAGCTCCACTCGTCTCTTCAGGAAGGTTCTCCTCTACATGTGTGGCTGTGGGGATTAGTGGGATTTCATTCAGCTACAGGAGCATTAGTGAGATCAGACTCTGATGTTTACACATAACATTTAGTAACAGACTGATAAACAAAAGCCCATTAAAGTGTTTCAGCTGTGCGGCTAAGCTAATAATAAAAAAATAAATTTTATTATTCCTTCATGGTGGTTTTTTTAAAAAAAAAAAAAAAAAAAAAAAATTATAGTAATAATAATAATAATAATAATAATAATAATAATAATAATAATAATAATAATAAATAATACAGTGCAGAGCTGGAACATGATAACATGATAACATGTGAGACACAACCACCAATCAGATGAGGATCTGGTCACAGTTAGTATAGTGGGAATAGATCAAACCCACAGAACAGACTTTGAAGCCAAAGCTCTCCACTGCCTGAGTCTGGAGTCCTAAAGTCCAGGATTGTAGCATGATCAGTCTTCTGGATCAAAGATCTCATAATAGACCAAATAAATCAAACACCTAACTCAGAAGAGGACCAGTGTGGGCTGGTTGATCAGCCACCATGATGACCAAGAGAGAAGGATGAACATCTTCAGTCATCATCACGAGGTGACCTTGAAATGTTCTGCTGTTCTGAGGATTGGAGATACGTGGAGGTAACAAGACATTCCTTGTTTTCCTTCCTCTGATAGATTAGACAGAAAAGAAGGTGATAAGTGAGTTGAGGAGCGAGCACTGGTCAAAACATCGCTAATGGGAGATGGACAGAAGGGGCGGAGCTTTTAGGGAGTAAGATCATAGTGCAAAGTTCAAAACCTTTAATACTCGAGTTACTCCATGCCTCATGTGCTGCTGTTATCAGGGGAAATAAAAAAAAACTGCTGCTTGTCTTAGCCTGCTGCTTGTTTCACCAGGACACATCAGCAGAACCCTGAGGGTTGGACCTCTAACAGTCATGTTTAACCCGGAGCAAACATCATCTCCCTCTTTAATATAGCAAAGAACACACAACAGGCACCGTGTCCAAAAACCAAACCATGGCAACATCACCGAGGGGTAACACAGGAGCCGAGACACGGGGAATTCAGGGAAAGGTGGAGTAAAGGTTAAAGAAACTCATTCTCCAGGAGCGCCTGCTCTCTGTCTGGAGCTTTTACTCTCAAGATGCAGAATTATTCTCCGTATTCCGATACGCTTTCTCTCCCTTCAGTCTGATGGATTATGCGGCTCTGTCGCTGGTGGCTGTGTTCACACGTCGTGTATTCAGAAGAAAGTGGAGCTCCGTGTGTCAACGTTTGCAGTTTTCTTTTCTGCTGCTGGAAATTCACTGATGTTTTTTTTGTCCTTCTTTTTTCACGCTGCTGCTGCAGGATGATCTCTGAGTGAACTGCAGCAGGTCACGTCATCACGAGTACGGGGACCGGTGGAGCAACACAACACGTGTCTATTACAGAGAACTGAAGAGCAGAAACAAAGTCAGGGAAGCACAAGAGGTCACCTTTAACAGCATGAATTTTTAGAGCAATAAAACGTTTGGCTGATGCCTCAGAGGCTGGAGCTGCTGCTGCTGCTGTTCTTCATTGGTTTCTTTATTCATCATTAACACGTCTCATAAATAGAGGCTGGACTTTCAGCTCCACACAGAGGACCGAAACATTGAGCTGACTCAGCACTGTCTCTGAACACAGAGCATCTGATGCAGTCTGTACACACCAGAAGTTGTCCAACTGTTTGTTTTAAGCAGAAGGCCAGAGATTTGTCATCTTCTATGTACAGTCGTTAGAGAACAAACTGATTGACGACACTGTTATTTCAGTTTGTTTTATTAGTGCAGGTTACTGCCCATAAACACCAGTAATAAACACATCACACTACACAACCTCACACAATCTAGAAGACATTTCCTGCTCCTGTGCTCCTGAGCTAAGCTACACTGTAAACACTGACGAGGAATAAATCAGTGTCATAAATTATCAAAGTGTCATCAGATTTATGGTGCAGATGAAAAAAGCTGGAAAATGAAAACATTAAAATGTTCTTCAACATGTTCATTTCTACACTGAGTAGAGTTGAGAACTGAGTCTAAATGAAGTGACTCTACAGCTGTTTAATGGTTTTATTAACACACACATACAGATGTGAAGGAACTGATCTGAAAGTGACTCTTCTATTAAAACAAAATCCATCCTCACATCATTCTCTGGGTAACATTTATTACATTTAACTCTTTTCTCTACCCTACAAACATGACAGCACACAACCCTAAAGGTTCTCTGGAGAACCCTGAAATAAACTGTAGCCTTTATTATAAACCCTTCACTACTTTTTCCACTTATTTACATTTTCTTGATCCAGCTTGGCATCTTACATCAATCAAAACATTACACATCTGGAAAAGGTTTTCTTCCTGAATTTTTCAGAACGGTTCTGTGTATGTTCCTGAAGAGTTCTTGTTTATAATCCTTTCTGTGTACGGGTTCTACGTGTATCCTGTAAGGATGGTGATGTGATAGATGTTTATTAATGATTAAAATTTCTTCTTATGAAATGTTCAGAAGCTCGTTTATTTTTCTCACATTGTTCAGTGTTTAGATTTGAACATTTGCCAGCATGGAGCTGGACCTGTGGAGCTACCAGAAGATGTCACCTTCACAAGTTTTTCTGAACCTGTCCAAGGAGAAAGTGAATTTCTAATGAAACCCCTCAGTGAAAGTGCCTCCAGGACACACACTCACTACACCATCATTTATTAAGATCTTTTTTACATCCAGACTCGATCTTGCTGTAGATTGGCATCTCTTCGTTGAGCTCCAGTGGTGGAGGGAGTGTGAGGAGTTGATGTGTATCTCCTGCAGTGGAACCGTTCCATCTCTGCTCCACTCTATGGAGGCTGATTGGTTCCTGCAGACGTTCAGCTACAAATCAGAGCTCCATTCACACCAGAAAACGTCCCAGGAGTCAATGTGTTAGTGATCTCAGCCCAGCAGGAAGACACTTAGTCCTGCTTCAAATATGGCACTGGAATAAACGAGGGACTCCACTAATGGAAATTCTCCACTGGACGTCTCACTTTAGAGCTAAACGGAGCTCGGGTGTGTTTGGAATATCAGATTTATAAATATATTTGCTTAGCTAATGTGTAAGAGATAGTTTGACGGTGGCATCACACGTCTTTCTCTGCTGCTGGTATAACTCCTGATGTCACATGCACCTTGGGGATTTCTTATTAAACTCTCGGCCGTTCTCTTTTTTTTCAGGATGTGTTTTTATTAGATCTGTAATTAAACCTTGCAGTATGAAGGAACAGTATATCTGGTGTGTCTTTCAGCAGTGTGTATACGGGCTCTGTGTCATGTGGCCTGACTCTTCTGAATGACTCCCTGTGATGGAGATGATGGAACATCTCAGGGTCTACAGGGGGGTTTATGCTATAACATAATTAATGCTTCTTCTACTTTCAGTACTGGTTAGAACACATTTTCATGATCCATAATGAGCTCATGATCTTGGAGGCTTCTGACTGGATAGATTTCTTTAATTGGCAACATGTAGATGGTCAGAGATCCTCTAATGAGTGACAGTCCTTCTACAAACCAGTTCTGACCTGCTAATAAAGGCAGGATGACAACCAAGTTCAAAATCAGGTCAAAGGTCATTGGCTAACAAGATGGTGCCATGCTAGTGTCAGCTAACTACAGAACTACAGAAGCTCCTGTCTTGCAAGAGATGGTATCTATCTCTCTATCTATCTCTCTATCTATCTGTCTGTCTATCTGACTTTTCTATCCCAGGTGTAATGTTTAAGCGGTCAGTGGAAACAGTTATCCTGCTATTCTGTTCAATACCTTTGAGAAGGGCTGATCTCTGTGAATGCTGCTTGAACCCCTCACTGAAACATCACTTCCACAAAGTTCTGTGTCTGCTGCTGGAATCACAACACTGCCTGATCTGACCCCAGAGAAACGAACCTAAAATGATCTCAGAAGCTACTTTAAAGTTTACTGAGATCCTGCTTTCAGTGGAATGGAGTTCAGGCAACTGGTGGAAAACTGGGGGTCACTGGGCAGGAGACAGAAGAGTACAGATCTGGAACAGAGTCTTTAATGGACCAGACTGAAAGTTTATAAACCATGATGTAAGAGCTGAGTTTCTGGGATTGTGGATGTTTCCAATATAAGTAGAAATGATGAACTTTTTACAATGTCTGAATATCTAAAGACCAGGTTTAATGTGTGTAATCAGATTTTCCAACACACACACACACACACACACCTCAGGCTGTGAGCAATCAGCTCTGAATTATGGGAATGGTTTATGCTCTTGGTGAGGCCAGCGAGCGCATGAATCTTTCATTTCCTGTCAATACTCAGTCAGGACAAATGATGGAGGAAGGATTGGAGCAGTTCTTCTAAACTCCAGTCCTCCAGACATCATGATCTGCACAGTCTCAAGGTCTCCTAACACCCAGCACATCAACCCTAAATCAGGATGTGTTTAATAAATAACCGAGCGAGAGGAAGGTGTGCCTAAACTGGGAAACCTTAAAATTCTAAATTAGAACAAGATCAATTCTACACACTTACACTCAAGTTATTATTTCATGATGCCTTTTATTTTCCTCACAGGTTTTTGACTTTGTTGTCCTGATGTATTCGTCTGATGAGCTTGATTAACAATAATAAAAAAATGTAGATGTTCGCAGCTAATCTACTGTAGCACCCTGTGTGTGTGTGTGTGTGAAGGAGGACTTTGGTAGTTTTTAAGAGCTTTATTCTTCTTTTATTTTCCTTTTCTTTCTTTTCCCCGTGAGTGTTTTTCACGTGTTGTTCTCACACTGTTTTACATATTACACAAAATAAACCAGAACTAAAATCTCGAACATGCTCACGGCTCGCTGTGTTCAGGTTCAAGTTTGAGGTGAGTGTAGTGTGTTTGTGTTGACTCTGGCAGCTCCATCTCTCTCTCTCTCTCTCTTTCTCTCTCTCTCTCACTCACTCATATAAACAGACTGGAGTTAAATACACACAGGTGAGAATCAGAATGTGTTACGACACTTGACCACGCCCAAAAATGCTAAAAAACTATTTGTCTAAAACAGCACTTAACTAGACTTTTATCTCTAAACTGAAGGTAAAAAAACAGATATGTGACAAATTAAAAGCCAACCATGTGGCAGGATTTCTTTATTTCTCCTCTTTTGGCTCTATACGTCCCCTGAAGGTAAAACATGACTGACAGTCTGAACACGTGACTGTGACACGTCTCTGATGACCAACACGTCAGGTATCTCCAGGTGTTATCAGGTATCTAAATGACTTCATCTTCTCTCCATCAGTCTGTGTGTTTAAAAGCAGCTGTCTTCTAGGAATATCTCATTATCTACCAGCCTCCGATGCATATAAATAAGGTCAGTCGTGATTGGCTGTGAACTTTGAGGAAGTCCCGCCTCTTTATCCTTATATAAGCAATACCTCACTATGGACATCAGTGAAGCGTGGTCATGGCCTGAGAAGCAGAACAGTACAGAACATCATCCTGCAGCATCTGAGACACATTTACTGGACTTTAATTCTCAACCTCACTGGTCCAGAAGATTCTTCCTCGTTGTAATTAAATGCTGAACTACAGAGTCGTATATATTTATAGTTTCAGTGTAATGTTGGTAAATTGCACCAGAATCAGAATTCTTTCTACTTTCTTGGGAAAACAACCAAATTAGGTTATGTCAATGCCAGGAGCTCTAAACATCTGTCTCCCTTTCAGATGTCATTGTCACTAGAGACTCGTACCCGAGCTAGCTGTCAGACTCTTCTGGGAATCTCGCTGACTTTGTGCACGTGTTTCTTGTTTTGTTCTCCACCTCAGCGCTGCATGTCCTTTGGTGACTTCACTCAGCAGGAGCTCTGGGTCTCACATTTACATGTTCTGAGTTATTGTGTTGACAGGTCCCGGAAGTGTAAAAGGAAAAAAATCACTTTGAAGAAAATACATGTGAGCATTTGATGGCAGTGTTATCTGTTATCGGTTGTGTATCAGTTGTGTTATTTTCAGTTGTGTGTATGTCGTTTTAATTTTCTCAACCGTGTTTATAAAAGCTTGACATGGTCCTGATTACACTAGCACGCTTTTCTGTCATTAAACCTGAAATTCGAAATCACCCTTTATTAAGAAGTTTATTTAGTAGCTTGCCGTGTATCCCGCTACATTTTTCCTGAACTTTTACGCTATTATTCTGGTCCTCTTTTAAAATCCCGTTCTCGGTTGGACGCCGGTGAAAGGCTGATGGAAAAGGGCAAGAATATGATTACAGAATGTGGCTTGCAAATAGTGTATTCAGCTCAATAGCATAAATGTCAAAGCCCCCCACCTGCACCGCCCTGTGAGAGCTGACCGGCTCGGACACATTTAAATCCAGAACACACTCGTTTAGTCTAAGAGTTTCTGGCTCAATGCAATTGAGTGAAGCAGAAGGGATTTATTCAATCCTGTTATTGTACCTGCTGGATGTGGGAGCTAGAGAGAGGACTAGAGAGGTCCATAATTATCACTCTAATTAAGAAGCTGTAACGCTGCTGTCTGGAACAGGTTTACAAAGCAGACAGGTGAATTTAAGTCTCAATTTCAATCTCAAGGTTGTTGAACAGGCAGAGGTCAATAACCAATCACAGCACAGGAAAAAAAAGTGTATCAAAATAGCAGAAGTAAAGGTTCAGTACCCAGACAATCAGAGAAACCGTAATCAACACATGGCTCAGGACTTCCAAGTAAGAGTAAAGTGCAGTGAGTAATTGAGCTTGAGAATCAATATTCAGGTGACGTTACCCTTTAATGGGCTGGAGGAGTTATTGCAGGTGTGGGGCAAAGGAGCATTTAATAAACACACAAAAAAACTCTGAGAAAATATAAGAGCAACAATATCACCGAGCAGTCATGTGAAATCTGTATTGCTGGAACGTCACAGCAGACAAACAACTGATGAAGATAATCCACAACAGACATAAAGATCGTGTTCGCTAGCAAAGCAGGAGCACTGACCAGACCGCAGGTGAGCTCCACTTCCCCTGTGGGTGAACAACAGCATTTATCATCTGTCTTTTGTCCAGCTGTATTGGAGCAGTTTATACAGAACAGTTAACACCAACAATCTGATCTATATAAGGGAGAAATGATGGAACACTGCACTCACAAACATCCCGGGTCCCGAGGACGACGGTCACGGATTATGAGCTGCTCAACAGTTTGTTAACGAGGTCTTCAGAGACACGCTGAATAAATGTCATAGTTTATTCTGCTTCTATTTATGAGCACGTGAATCACGTTGATCAGGTACTAGCCTGTCTGTGAAGCTAGCGTGATATGAATCCCACATGATCACTAGATCAAATCCATTCCTACAGGATTGTGTATGTTTTATCTGTTATATGTGTTCAGGTGTGTGTGATGTTCCTGTACAGAGTATTCATGTAAACTGTGGGAATGTTCTAGATGTGACATCCTGGATTGTTATAAAACACTGCTTCTGATGTATCTTAACCCCGTTCATATTCGATTAGCTGTACAATCGGGATAATGGACCTGTAATTATTGCTGGCGTGTATCTGGGGGTTTTACCCTGCATGAGTCCATCATTAAAATGTAAGTCAGTAAATTTTATGGACTGTAAGTTCACAAATCCAGGATGATTACACTGTTTTTTAGTTTCTATAAAATAACCTACTTAATAAACCTAGATAATATATATATATATATATATCAGTTCTTTTGGGATATATATGTAAACAATACAGAGAAATGGGGCAGCATGGGGCAGCATGGGGCAGGCAGCAAAAGGGGGACCAACACATTATTAGGAAGGTGTTTATAATGTTATACCTGATCACTGTAAATTCTATCTATAAATTTAATGTTCAGAAATTGTTACGCCCCAGTCTAGGGTTGAGGACTGGCACGGGGTTATGTGTTATAGATGGACAGAAAGAGTATGATGCCCCAGGGTTTGATAGAAATCACACATAAAACACCGTATTTAAATGAAGGTGATATAATGTGAGTGTGGTATATACACCACAGTGACTCAGGGAATAACACACACAAAGGAAGACTGCCTTCCATAATCTCCCTGACCAGGAAACAGACACAAAAACCCACTCCACAACAAAAAGGGCAGTGATATATACAGTAAGAATATTTACAACACAAATTCTACAGATAAACAACCAAAACTGAACCAGGACAAAAATGAAGCTCATAGTCGAGGCAGGCAGGAATCTAAACCTGAGTAATATCAACTCACAACACGGAATACAACACAAACACCACAACATGCCAAATGAGCTCCTGAAAGAAGGGCTAAAAACCTCTGGAGTGAAGAGCAGACCTGGAGAACTAAACACACACAGACTGAGGACAGATAACATGACAACCTGTACCTTACAGCCTGGAACAAAACTGATCCCAAATGAACAAGGCAGAGGACATGAGATGACATGAAGAAGAAACCTGGAGAGGAACCAGACTCAAAAGGGAAGCTCATCTTCACCTGGGTGACACCAGAGAGTGGGATTAAAAATCATCACTCATCTACTCTTCTGTGGATGATATGGACATAAAGTAGAGCTGTGAAAATAAGAACTTATGAGCTGCAGAGTTTATTCTGAATTTATTCTAGTTTTAACTTGAAGTTTATTTTATCAAGCAGTAGATAATAATTTTTCAAGGATGGAGACTTGACTTCAGGAGGGTCCACAAACAACAACATCTCCCACTCGTCATCGCTGGTGCTACTGTGGAGAGAGAAAACAAAATGAAGTTCCTGCGGTGTTCTTGGCAGAGAACCTGACATCTATCAGCATCACTGAGAGTATACTGACCTCTGAAAGCTTCTGAAAAGAAGCAACTGAATAGGACAGTGAAGACAGTGAAGACAGCAGGAAGTGTCATCAGAGCCATCCTCCTTTCTTTGCTGGTGGTCACCAGAGCACAACAAAGCCTCCAGCATCATTACAGACCTCTTCCATCCCTTCCACAGTCTGTTTACTCTCCTGCCATCTGGGAAAAGGTTCAGGAGCATCTACACCAGGACCACCAGGTTTTAAATAGCTTCTCCTTCAGGCTGTGAAGATCACGAGGACGATGCCATAAGTACACACACACCTTTAACTACCCCCAGCCCCATCCCCCCCCCACACTGACACATACTGCTCACTTTTTACATTTTAACTCTGACACTATTTTATGTTTTATAGAATTTAATACAATATTGTGAAACTATCTGCATTTTATTATTTCATTATTATTCTATCTGCATTGTTTCACTGTTCTGCAGTGTGGGAGGAAATGTAAAAAACTTAGAGAAGTAGCACTTCCTGGAAATTCTCTATGTTATGGTCATGTGACCAGCACAATTTGTGACTCCACACACACACACTTTCTACAACACACACAATAAAGTTTCTAGTGAACTCTAGTGAATAATTAGTGTGATAAACATGGGAAGATCATGAGTGGATTTATACAGAAGTCGTTTATCTTGTGTGATATGACCATCATCATGACTCCAGACGTTCTCCAGAAACATTACAGATATATCTCATGAATCTTAATCCCAAATCTAATAGAACATTAAGATCTCATCACAGAATGAGCTAAAATACACACGACTGTTATCTAGATTGCTGACTAATAGAAACTTTTCTGTGTGTGTGTGTGTGTGTGTGTGTTTGGACGCTTCCTCATTGATCAGTGTTTGATCCAGGCTCCATAATCACCTCACTTCCTTCCTGTATTTAAATCATTTGCTCGTCACTTCCTGTTTCCTCAGTCAGACCTGCTCAGTGTTTACTCTTCATCTCCGTGAACTGAACATCATCACAGTGTTAGTGAGTCACTCAGAGGACAGAACTAGGTCAGGTGACAGGTGTGACCGCAGGTGTGTGTGTGGTTCAGTGGCTGATATCTCCTTCAGGAGTAATTACACACCAGGAAATGTGCAGCCGGACGGAACCATTTACTAAAATTAGATTTCTTTCTAATGGGAGAGACACAATGAAAAGATACACAGATGTTGTGACTTTATTTTAGACTTTATTCCTAAACATCTTTGCACACTTAAACATTGGCTCTTTTACTAGAATGAGTTCTATCAACAATAATCTTTTTACTCAGGAGTTTAACTCCAGTCGAACAGTCGGTCAACTGACCAACCAACCAAACAACCCATCAGGTACACTAAAAAACCTTCCAACTAACCAACCAACCAAACAGGTTGACCAACCAGCCAACTAACTTACTAACCAACTAACCAACCAACCTAACAGGTAGATTAGCCAAACAATCAAACATTTACTGATTCAGCTAATTCATTTCTATAATTGATGAAGAACATCAAAGTGCTCAGTTTAGTTGGTCATCATGCATCTTTAATGACATCTCTATAACTGTACCCATTCTGTCCTGTAAGCTCTGTAACTGACGCTAGATGAGTGACTGATGAAGTGGAGGTCATTTCTACTCAGTGAAATCAGGGTGTGGTTATTTTACTGTCTGTCCATGACGTTATGATGCAGCAGTACTACAGAGCTCTCTCTCTCTCTCTCTCTCTCTCTCTCTCTCTCTCTCTCTCTCTCTCTTTCTCCTCATCCACACAGTTATCAGCTCAGCTCATGGTCACACTGTAGAGTCTCTACACAGTAAAACTCTCATTACAGCTTATAATAACTTCCTCCAGGATCCTGATACTCATGATCTTATCTTCCAGCAGCAACATCTGTTCTTAGGCTGTGGAAATGTTTAACAAGGCCATGATGTTTCAGCACCTGTGAGCTTCCTTAATAAATATATTGTTTTATCATACGGGATGGAACCTAAATGATTTTCTAAAAGGGTTAGGGTTGGGGTTAGGGTTTTAGTCCACGGCACAGTGTGTGTCTCACACTGATATTGACAGAATAGAGTAAACCTCTGTGGTCATATTTACTCCTAATGTCATCACTCCAGTACTGATGCTGTAGCTGATGATGCCACAGAAAGAATTAAAATAATATTATTATGTTGTGACAGTGTGATGTTTAATAGCACCGGCTGTAAAGGCTTTTTTCTCCTGGTTTTGAGAAAATATTTTACTCTCCATGATAATAGTCTTCAGGGGGCAGTGGTGGCTCAGTGGTTCTGCTCTACTGCCCTCAAGGTTATGAGTTCAAATCCCAGCAGTTCCATGTTGCCAGTGTTTGGCCCTTGAGCAAAGCCCTTTATCCTCTCGACTCCGGAGGCCCTGTATCACAACTGCCCCTGCATCCTGACCCCAGCTTCCTAACAAGCTTGGATATGTGATGGCATTAATTTCATTGTGCTCTACACACCAGCATGGGAAGACTGTCATCTTTACTGATATGGCCATAGAATTCAATGAAATAGCAGATGAGAGAAGTCTTTTTATTCTGTGAACTGAGCTGCTTTCATGTATTCAAACGCTGTGTTTTATTTCATTTATTTTTGTTGTTGTTGCTGAAATATTAATGTAGCTACCCGCAGACCTGTCACTGGTTCTTGATCCCAGACAATCAACATTTAGGCCAGTTAGACATTCCTGGTGGGATTCAGGTGGAAACTACTGTGTTTGCTCTTTGAGGTGCATCAAATCCACCAGACTTCTGCTGAATGTTCTTCCTGGCTCTAAATGTGTTGAAATTTCCCCTAGAAATGATCAGGTGATGATTATTATCAGCGTGTTATAAAGGATCGTACTGTGATTATTGAGTGTGGTCTCTCATGTGAAGCTCTTGTAGATAATATCACTAGTGTAGACTTCTTTCAGCTCAGAAACCTGATGTCACTACATGAGACAGAAACACTAGATCATGATTTTATTACCTCCAGGTTCGATTATTGTCATGTTTTACTGTCTGGATGTTCCAGTAGGAGCAGAAACAAACTCCAAATGTCCAGAACACAGCAGCTAGAATACCAACTAGAACCAGAAGAAGATCTGAACACATCACTCTGATCTTCTCCACACTGAAACTGGTCCCAAATTTCACATTAATTCATTGCGTCTCAGACACACGAGCCATCTGAAGACATCAAGTTCTGAACTAGCTGTAAACATGGATGATCCTGAGTCTTCTGGAAAAGAAGTGACAAGTTAACCACCCCCCCCAAAAAAAAAAAAAAAAAGAAAAGAGAAAAGAAATAATTAGCTGGTACTAAAAACAGTAAGTTTTAGTTCCAGGTAATTACAGCAGCCTAACTGTTGGTGTAATCAGAAACACTGTGACGTTCCTCATCCCAGGTATCTGCTCATACTGAATATATTCACACTTTCTCTAGAAGAGGTACAGCAGGTGTCTCCATGGAGTCGGGTTCCTCTCAGTGTTCCTCAGGGAGTTCCTCACCTCTGTCTCCTCTAGCCTGTTCATTAGGACACACATCAGACCTACAACATTGTTTTGAAGAATAAAGTATTACGTCTGGTTCTAGAAGGTTTTATTAATCATGAGCTCAAGAACGATTAGATGATTAGATGAACTGAACTAACTTTGATTTCTTACCTCAGTAAGAGTGCAGTGCAGCATATAACCACGAATTTAAATTCTATTGTACTGAACTTCAGTGACATCAGCAGGAACATCTCTGCAGTGGAAAAGTTCAATATGAATAAGACTAAAGTCCTCATGTTAACTTTAATCATCTAAAGTTCTACAGAGAACAACACACACACACACACACACACACACCAGCTCGTCCTCCTGCACGCTGCACACACACTCTACACAGCTGTCCTGATAATAAATCATGTCCCATAACCTGCACACTGATTTTTGTCACTAAATTTTGGCAACAAGAAATAATAAAAGAACAGCAGCTCAGTGAGCAGCTCAGGGTTTGGACTTTTGGACCACATTAAGGAGCAGGTTCATCCTCAGCATTTCACCTGGTGTGTGACTTTTCCCTGTGAGAGAGTGAGTTGATGATAACCTGTACATGATTGACTCTGGGCTTCTTTGGTCTCTCTCTTTTTTCCTCTTTTATTCACTCCTGTTCTAATTAAACTCTATTTTCTGACACAGCAGGTAGAAGCAGAAAGATAATTTGGTCACAGTGATGACTAAATGTCCCAATCTGGGGGTGAAGGAACCACAGCGCTAAAGGTCACTCAGCATTCTGCACGCTGCTCATCTAATTAACGCTGGCGGCCGTCAGAAAGTCCGGCGTTAATGCGGCTTCAGAAAAAGCGGTTTTAACCAAACGCCTGCTATTTTCTCCTCTCCTTCTCATAATGAAGCTCTTTGTGTTTTTTTTCTTTTCTAACTGATGAAAGGTAAAGCACATTAGCTGACTCCAGTCTTTTTTAATTAAAATAGACGAACCTTTTTACTCCTGTACGTGGTCTATTTTTTCGAACCTTTGGGACGTTATTCATTATTTCTTGTCTGACTGGAAGCTCAGAACTGCAAAGACTTTGGGTTTTAACACATTTTTTAATAATTATCTGAAAAGGTTTCATTGTGTGAAGGCGGACTGTGTTAACTTCCTCTCCGTGTCAGTAGATTTGAACGTGTTCTCTTCAACTTTCTCTCCGTGTTTAAACGTTCATCACACCTTCAGCACACGAGAGACCACGCAGGAGGAAACAACAGAGACCTCACTCGTGGTATCAGGCACAAACATGCTCACTTTAAGATGATTACTTTGGCGAGGAGATGTTGATTTTAGGAGATGAGAACGAGGCTCAAGATTCACTTACAGCTTGCAGAAAAATTGCTGAATGAAAGAAAATGTTTTATTGGAACAGAATGTGGCCTACAGCAAAATGAGTTCAGGTTTTAGTGCCATGTGGAGCTCTATTTCTCCTCCATAACCTCCTCCTCCTCTTCCTCCTCCTCTTCCTCCTCCTTCAGTGTGTCCCTAATGTGATATTAATCTATAAAAGTGTCGTTAGCC
>JAOTRN010000048.1:1087443-1112672 GCA_028566695.1 Bagroides melapterus
CTCTCTCTCTCTCTCTCTCTCTCTCTCTCTCTCTCTCTCTCTCTCACACACACACACACACACACACACACACACAGGATTATATAAATGAGCGAACAATTTTGTAAAAAAAAAAAAAAAAAATAGGTGATACATTTTTAGTTACTAAAATGGTAGAAATTTTTTTCTCTTATGTAATACATGTTCTTTTACTTAGAAAACATATAAGGAAATAAATTCTTTTGATGCTTTTACATGGGTCAGTATGGACACTTTGCATTATGTCGCGTCCTTCACACTTGATAAAGCTTAGATTCATCTGTCCCTGTGGCCCATTATTTCTGATTGGTGATTTGATTATTTGAAACCTTGATATGCAGAGTGAACCCACAGAAGGCTGCTGGACACAGACATCATCCCTGGCAGGGGATGTCCCTGAGCAGTGCTGTTGTTCCAGCAACTACCATTACTGCTGTGCCAAAGAAGTCTACAGTGTCCTGCCTCAATGACTATCGTCCCGTCGCACTCACACGCATCGCGATGAAGTGCTTTGAGAGGCTTGTCATGAGGAACATCAAGACCCAGATACCACCTTCACTGGACCCGCTGCAGTTTGCGTATCGTCCAAACCGCTCAACGGACAATGCCATTTCAACAGCCCTTCATTTAGCCCTCACCCACCTGGACAATAAGGACACTTATGTACGAATGTTCTTCAAAGACTTCAGTTTAGTATTCAACACAAACCTCCCTCAGCACCTGATTGAGAAATTGAGCCTTCTGGGCCTGAACAACTCTCTATGTAACTGGATCCTGGACCTCAGTCTGTCCGGATCGGGCACAGCATCTCCAGCTCCACCACTCAGACCACACAGCCCACTGCTGTTCCTGTTGCTGACTCATGACTGTGCAACAATGCACAGTTCCAATCATATCATCAAATTTGCCGATGACATGACTGTGGTGGGTCTCATCAGCAAACCCGATGAGTCAGCATACAGAGAAGAGGTGCAACAGCTAACTGCCTGGTGCAAAGCCAACAACCTGTCTCTGAACGTGGATAAAACTGAGTATGGTTGTTGACTTTAGAAATGCACAGAATGACCACTCTCCAATGAACATCGACAGATCCTCTGTGGAGATCGTCAAAACACCAAATTCCTTGGTGTTCATCTGTCAGAGAACTTCACTTGGTCACTCAACACCAGCGCCATCACCAAGAAAGCCCAGCAGCGTCCCTACTTCCTCTGAAGACTGAGGAAAGCTAATCTCCCTCCCTCCATCCTGACTACATTTTATAGAGGGACCACTGAGAGCTTCCTGAGCAGCTGCATCACTGTCTGGTTTGGGAATTGGAATGCAGTGAGGACAGCTGAGAGGATCATTGCCGTCTCTCTCTCCTCTATCACAGACATTTACACTACACGCTGCATCCACAAAGCAAACAGCATTGTGGATGACCCCACACACCCCTCACACACTATTCACCCTCCTACCATCTGGAAAAAGGTACTGAAGCATTCAGGCCCTAACAACCAGACTGTGTAACAGTTTCTTTCCACAAGCCATCAGACTCCTCAATAACTGAAATGACTTCTACCAAACACACACACACAAAACTCTGTGGACTGCACGTCTACAAGGCCGCCAATAACAAACTGTTTACATGCCGTCTCTTTTAAGTGACTTGTGACCAAGAAACTAAGAATTCAGTGTTAAGAATATTTATTGAAGAAAAGTTAAAGAAAAGTTAATGAAAAACACAGTGTCTGATGATATTACCAGCTTTCAACACCAATAACAACAAATTAGTATAGGCATGTCATTTTGCCCAAAGCAACAGCAACCAGTACAATCCTGCACATTTTAGCAGAAGTTTAGTTTAAAAAACCTCAGTTTTGTTGGTCAGTGGACACTGTCATCTGTCATGACGTTATCATGTCATGCTCCACGGCATTACTCCTCACAATTGCATACCTGGATATTGCTGCGACTCTTTAAGGTCACAATGCAGCAATGCAGAAAGCATGCCTCAGGGCACAGTGTCACTGGAATTTAATGTTAAGATGGTGTGGTTTGAAACTGAACATAGTGCTTGCTTGCCACCTATTGAGGGATCTAAAACACCACCTATGGAAGTATAATAGTGCCAAAATTCCACAAAGTAAATTGAATCTCAGGAACTGAAAAAAATCCCTACAGCATTTACAATGCTTGAAATTTTCAACACTGCAATATATTGTGCTTGTATATTTCAAATGAAAATATAATTCAAGCATTTAAAATTCAAAGCAAAACTACTCACCTTACTAAATTGTTCTTAGAAAATATATTTGATTGCTAAAAGTACAATCTTCATTATTTTTCAACCTCACAAAGTCAGGTTGAAAAAATTCAGGTATTAAAATTCAGTTTGAAAAAATTCAGGCATTAAAATTCAGTTTGAAAAAATTCAGGTATTAAAATTCAGGTTGACAAAATGCAGGGCTTCAAATTCAGGTCGACAAAATGTGGGGCTTCAAATTCAGGTTGACAAATTCAGGTAGAAAAAATTCAGGTCTTCAGTAGCGCTTAAATTGAGCCCAGATTCTGAGAAAGATCTTGACAAGCACATTCTTGGTATAGGATGAAACAAAACACAGTAGAAGAATGAATAATGGCCTACAAGGATACAGGCTTGGCAGAGCTGGTCTCCTCATACTGAACACAATATTTGAGAATCCTAATATTGGCAGCCCAATAATAAAAACTGAAATTAGGTAAAGCCAACCCTCCAAGTTTCTTCTGCCTCTTTAAATACTGTTTGCACCACCTAGGAACCTTCTTGCTCCAAACAAATTCAGAGACCAGGTCTGAGGAAGAGAAATTGGTACAGATTGAAACAGGTAATAGAACTGTAGAATATTAATAATTTTACCCAAATTGACAGATGTTAAGACATTACCAAAGATTTGGTACCAAAGATTTATTGAGCATTCACAATTGGATTTGAGAAAGTAAGGGAGCAAAATTAGCCTTGAAAAAGATCTTCAAATTTGTGTGGAACAAAAACTCCAAGATATATAAAGCAATGGTGTCCAATTTTAAATGATAGGATGCACAGGATATATTTTACCAGCAATATTAACAGGAAACAATTCACTTTTGTTTAAATTTAGTTTATATCCAGATATAAGAGCAAATGTTTAAAGAGTAGTGAGGGTGGTGGGAACAGAAACAGGCAGGTTAGAAACATACAACAAAAGATCAGCAGGATAGAGGGAGAGCTCCATCTCGATGCCATTTCTAATTATATGAGTAACTTGAGGGTTAGATTGAAGAGCTATCGAGACGGATTCAATTGCAACAGCAAATAAAAGCGGGCTTATTGAGCAGCCCTGCCTTGTTGTAAAGGTAAAAGTATTCAGACTGGATGCTAATTTGCACTAACAGAGGCTTATGGAGAGAAATAGAGTAGCTTAATCTATGAAATCCAAGTCTTTGGACTGTGTAACTCCACTCTGTCAAAAGCTTTCTCAGAATCTATCAAAGCCTTGTGAGTATCAGACATGGAAGCATTATAAATTATATTGAACAAGAACTGCAGGAAATGGAGTAAAGGTCTGTGGAAGGCACCTAGAACAGATTAATTAACAAAGGAGCTAGTTTATGCCAGAGTTGTTGTTTTTTTTTATAACACTCAGAAGGATAACCATCTGGTCCTGGGCATTTCCCTACTTTGTGTATATATACTGTATATACTCACAAATGCCAGTTCCACTAAAATTCCATAACCTTCGTAGGACATGTGATAAGCCAACAAGGTGCAGAAATGGACTCAACTAAAGTATGGGCTGCGGCAGATTGGCCTAACCCATCCACTATCAAGGAGCTGCAACGCATTCTCAGGTTTGCGAACTTCTACTGAAGGTTCCTTTATCAATATAGTTTGGTGGCCACCCCATTACAGCCCTGCTCCAACGAAAGCCCAGAATATTTCATTGGCTGAGGCTGCACAGAAAGTGTTTGAACAACTCAAACAATGCTTCACTACCGCACACATTCTACATCACCCTGGCCCCAATCTCCCCTTTGCTGTCCCAAAGACACGGAACCCCTGAGAAACTCCACCCATGTGCTTTCTTCTCCTGTAATCTGTCTCCAGTCAGAGACAAATTATTTTGTGGGAAACCGGGAATTCCTATGAATTAAGGAGACACCTAGTGAGTTGAGACACTGCCTGACTGGCTATTTCAGGTATTAAGAGATCACAAAAACCTTGAATACATAAAGGGTACCAAGAGCCTTAATCCCAGACAGGCAAAGTGGGCCATGTTCTTCACATATTCCCATTTCATGGTTCCCTACTTACCAGGGACAAATAATAGCAAAGCTGATGCTCTCTCCTTTAGCCATTACCCAGTGAACCCTGAGGAGAAACCTGAGCCTATCCTCCCATTGGACATTATCATCGCACCAATTTGGTGGGACCTGATGGAGGAGATTCACCAAGGACAGCAGGAAGAACCACCACCCCCTCCCATGCTACAATATGTCCACGCCACTGTCTGACACTGGGTGATGGATGGGTCCACACCACTCCCAGATCTGGACACCCAGGCATCCAACAAACCATGCAAATCCTTGAAATGCCTTCTTGTCTTCACTGACACAGGATGTCCGAACATATATAGATATATTATCGGTTTGTGCTTTACCAGGAGTAGTGAAAGTGTGAAAATGGGGTTCCACCAAAATATTGCAGCAGCATAGCTGCCTACCATGTGGCATATGGAGGATGTGAAATTATGAGACAGGGGACTAAAATTCAAAAGATAAATATGGAAAGAAGGATGTCCTATGGTGAAGCAGTAAGAGTGTCAAAAGTCAGGAAAAATTGTATGAATGAGTTAGAAGGTATGGGAGCTTGAGAACAACCATCAAAGAACCGATGATAGAACATATGTCTAGAAAAAAGATTTAGTTACATTTATAATGGGGTGATTAAAAGTCTTGTTGCCTATCCAAGCTGAGTAAAATTATTAAATATATCATTCAACTGTACCCAAAAACATATAGTCAGTTCTTATAACATCAATTGTTAAACTATGTTGCATTTACTAATAATATAGTAAATTATGAGTTGATATAATTAATCTGGGGGTGAGTGGGGGGGGGTGCACGGTGGCATGGGGGCTAGCATGTTTGCCTCACACCTCCAGGGTTGGGGGTTCGATTCCTGCCAACGCCATATGTGTGTGGAATTTACATGTTCTCCCCATGCCTTGGGGGTTTCCTCCAGGTACTCCGGTTTCCTCCCCCAGTCCAAAGACACGCATAGTAGGTTGATTAGCATCTCTAAAGTGCCCATAGGTGTGAGTGTTTGAGTGAATGTGTGTGTGTGTGAATGTGGCCCTGTGATGGACTGGTGACCTGTCCAGGGTGTGCCCTGCCTTTGGTTGTAGATGGCTGGGATAGGCCCCAGCTGATCCCCGTGACCCGGGTATTCCCAGAATAAGCAGGTATATACAAGATAAATTAGATAGATTTATAGATAATTAATATATTTAATAAATATAAAACAAGCAATGAATGCAAAATATGCTTTATACACACTTATCCTGGCTGAAGTTAGATTCAATTAAAAATTTGGGTAAAACTTATTGAGATTTACTAAATATTTTAAGATAATCTGATTCCATTCCCTAAAAAGCTAATTAATATTTGCTTATAATTAATATATAATTATATTTATTAAATATACAAGTATAAATTATTTGAGTTTATTAAATTAATTAATATTGTGAACTCATATTTTTTGCATTATGGAACAATAATGACAACGTTGCTTTATTTACATTATTATACACAAACTTATTTATATTGTATTTTTCCATAGACTAGTTTGGGTGCACACTTTCTAGTTTGTGGTTGATTCTTTTTTCTTAATATATATGTTGGGTTTTTTTTCTTTTTTTTTTAGTTTAAGTCACGTGCGTGAGAAGCCGAAGTGCTGTCGGGGATGCCGTGCCATCTCTCTGTGGGCTGGCGACAATGGCCATCTTTTGAGTTCTGGGGCTGTACTAAGTTGCAAATTAGTTGGGGGGATGTAGAATGGGTTCTTTGTAGGGTTTGTGTGTTGTAGTTTTTGTATAATGATAATGATTTATTTCTTTGACTCGAGTTGTGGTTTGTGATTTGTTTTGTTTTTATTCCTTTTGATTGAATAATGATCTATTGTAATTGCGTTAAATAATGTGCTTCTGATATTCCCTGTGTGTGTAATGGATTAGTCTTTGTCTATATAAGATTCCCTTGTGTGTCATTTGGGGTTGTTGATTATTTTTGGGTTGTCATCATGGGGTCATCAATGATGTGAATAAATGGCTTATATTACTTTATGGAAATCCAGTGTGCCTTTTTTGTATTTGGCTATTAAGGACTGTCACAACTTGCATGACAATAATGAGAAATTAAGTATGTGTACCCTTGTTTCAACCTGACAAAGGATCTCCGCAAGTGTTCTGCCAACATGTCCTCACTACGATTTGCAATCTCAAGCAAACATGGGCTATGGCGGTCTAGATATTTGCTGGCGACTCTTGTGAACCTTAAAGACAAAAGACAAACACCAAATACAAAGTCAAAAACAAGGACGTGTATTCAACTGCACAAAATGAAACTATAACAAAAGCAAGAGAAGTACTTGCTAGAAAATGGGAGCACTTTTATAGGTCAGCATCAAAGACTATTCCAAAAATATTTGGAGCTAAAGTTTACATTGCAGAGTGCTCCCTTGCAAGTACGTCTCATGCTTACCATTATAGTTAACAAAAATTTGTTTATTATTGAAGCTTCCAGAAGCTTTTTGTCTAATTTCTGGGTCATATTATATTATTGTCAGTAATGTGTCAAGATTTTGTTATCTTATCAATCGGGCAGTATTACAGACCACTCTTATTTACTTATTTGATGTTTTCTGAAGAGAGCTGGCCACAGTCCAACATCTGTTTAACTGGAGGCTGTTCTTCTACAATCTCTTTATGTCTTAATTAAAATGTCTGGTTCATCAGCTGATTTACAGACACTGCATTTGGTGGCTTTTTCTTTATCTCATTTTCAAGCACGTCTACACATTTCAAGTGTTGTTGCAATCTGACCCTGTTGAAAATTTGGTAAGAAGTTTGTATCAGTTTTTCTGGGTCTAATTTTCCAATTAGCTCTCCATCTGGATTTTGCCTTGTTCTCTTATTGCTGTTGCCTGACACATCTGCAATTCAACATTGGCGAAGTTTAGAATGGAGATTTCCCATTTTGAATTTTAAACTATTTTTCCATGCATACCAACCTGTGCTTTATCCTGGCTCAGCAAGACAAGGGTTCTTAGCAATTAGTGCCCTGGCAACATCAGTGAATTGTTCATCGTATGGATAAGCTGAGTACTTGTACATTTCCTCAGCTATCTTCTGCAGAATGTCATGCTTCAAGTCTCGTGAAACTGACATATGTGTGCCATCTCTCATGTAAGGTTTCCTTGTCTGTATACAATATTGTCAGAGAAATATGGCACCTCGAATACAGATGGCCATAGGTCATGTGAGGTCAGCTGTGGGGTTTCCTCAATGCGAAGCAATATTTCTGCTAGCTATAGACAAGGTGCTGGCTGAAGACAATTTATTGTTTGAACATAATTATTAAACTGACAGAATTTCCAGAGAGACAATCTTCAGTGTTGCTCTATCAACACCTGCCTACAAATGAAAAAACATTTGCACCCAGAACCAAAACCTGTTGAATCTGCCTGAATTCTGGTAGGCCTGCAAATCAATGTTGACTGATGTTGCTGATAGCACTGTGGTGTTTCCATTTCTTTCCATAAGCTGCTGCCGTTCACTGACTGGAAAGCCATCATCTTCCGATATCTGTCAGCCAAAGTTAGAGGAACGTTTTTGAAATTTTGGGCTTCACAATCACTCTTTTAAAGAATTGGTGTTTCCCTTCCAATCTCATCATCCACACATGTACAAGTGGTCCAAATACTTGAATCAGATAGGGAAAATGCTCCAAATAATGGTGCTTTGGATGGAGTCCATAGTTTAGTAATGCCTTTTGAAGTAAGTGTCTATGCTCTGACGACTTGAAATCTAGATAGTGAAGTGTCTCCTCAGTAAACCTTGTGGACATAACTTTTCAAGCACAGTATCACTTCCCAAGTTTCATCACCCTCTGGGACATAATGACCAATCATCAAGGGAAGCAACCTGAGTAGAGTCCAGTTTTCATGGCCATTACCTTTGGTATGAAATACTTTAAAAATCACCTGAGGTTGGTTTATTTTATTTGAGTGTGTGTAGGGAAATACTTTAATGGCATTATTCAGCATGTCAAATGTGAGAAACTTCTATTTGATGAAGTGCGCAAAGCAAAGACACAACTCAGAAGGGATAACACCTTCAAGCAAATCATGGAGGATATCTGGGGAAAACCATCAACAACATAAAAAATATTCTAAGTAATTACTAAGAGGACAGTTCCCTTTCATAACCATATTGTTTTGACACCTGGGCATCCCGCTGGACTTCTGCAAGGTGTCGATCATGGTCTTGATTAGTCCAGACTAGATTAGTCCAGATTAGTCAAGATTAGTCAAGATCCAAAAGTATCTTGTCTTTCCTGCCGTCTAGCCACGCAAAAGTAACAAAACTTACCAGACACAAAACTTTCTTGGAATACTGCCAACGAATGAGCAACCAGATCATCTGCTGCAGTATACAAAATGGTTCCTCTGACACTTGATTCAAATTTTTCCACATATACACCCTGCTTCTCAAGAAGCATCAGATCTTGAAGGAGGGATGAAGGATTTCAAAATACCCACATTCTTTGACTGTGTTTATTTTACACAGGAGGACTAACTGTATTGAGCGATGTTTGGCTGCAATATTTGCAAGTACCCAATAAACTGCACAAAAGTTTCTTTTTAGAGGTCCCCAAAGGGTTTGCTACCTCAAACTCATTAATGTAAAGACCCAAGGCTATTATTCCTCTTCCATCAGTAAAGAATTTTCTTTGAAATGTGACCCATCCCTGAAGCCACTGTATCCATGCATATCATTATAATCAACACTGAGAGAATTATCCAGGATTTCATCTTTGTTTAACAATGCCTGGAGCATTTTAAGGACAGAAACATAAACAAATGACTGCTTATTTTGGTCTGTAACAAACTCTTAAATTCTTTTAGCATATAGAGGCTCTTCTGCAAAATGTAGACAGGGAACCTCCTTTCTGAGTGTGTTTCAGCTTCTCTGAGATTGCACTTAGTATTTCTCCTTCTACAGAAATGTTAATATCAGGATAATATTTGAGGAGTATTTCCTGAATTTCTGAAAAAAAATATTATTATTAATATTATTAATTTTACCAAAATATACTGTGAATTTACATGTCTAAGGTAAAATACCATGGGAAATTTGTTACTGTGAATGAACATAAAATTTCCATTTTTTTAAAAGAAAGTTTTGTTCTTTTCACACTAAAGGACTGTTAAAATACAATTATATATTTAAAATACAAACATTTATTTTTTTTTATTAAAAGATGAAATGTTAAATTCTAGTTGTACACTGGGAATACATTTTAAAATAAGACAAAATTAGTGACAATTAACAATAAAAATAATGGTTCTATAATTTTATATAGATTCGTATTTGAAAGCCATCTTATTTTATTATAAGTAGATGCTTTCTTATCTAACGTTCCTAGATGCTTAGGAATCTCGAAGTCTATGCAGTGCTTTCTATCTACATTAACCAAAATCATTTAAATAAGGATGAAGTAAATCTGAAAATTGGAACATTATTTAATATAATTAATAACATTGACAGAGGTCAAAAAACGTGGATTTTCAGGAGCTCTACTACTGCCCTAAACTCAGGTTTGAACGGCAGCACTCTAGGAGAGGGGAGTTTTAGATGGAAAGACTGTGATGGGAATAACTACCTGGCACACAGGAAAGAGGTAAGTGGACATTACTTACAGAGGTGCCATTCTAAAAGTTTCGATATTTTATAAGACCACATGGGGATTGAATAACCAGCAGTGGAGGCAAATTTTGGAACATTTTTAGACGCGGAGCATTCTGAAATTGTTTGAAAAACAGCAGCAGCTAACTTCGTGGGAGGAAAAACGAACATCTAAAGGATGGGCAGCACGCTGCAGCTGCAAGGCAAGTATACTGAACTCGTGTTAGTCGTATTAGTTTTCTACTTATATACTGCTGTGACTTTGAATTTCCTTCAGCTTGTCAAAGGCACTAAATCTTTATTTCATGTCGTTTTGCATATAGTAAGCATTAGTAAGTGTTAGCTAAATATAAACTATTATTGGAGCATTAGCTTGCTAGCATACGCCAGGGGCGCCGCTAAGGGGGGGAAAGTTAGGACGATTCTAAGGGCCCATGCACTTTGGGGGCCCTCAGAAATCTGATTTATTGATGTAGATTGGGTGTGGTAGGGGCCCCAATCTCATGTTCTTTTATAGGGCCCAAAATTGCTAGCGGCGCCCCTGGCATACGCTACAGCTAATATAATACTACGGATGTGGTCTAATTGTTTTTCCAAATTAGCTGTCTACAATTGATAGTTTTTAATATTAATATTTGCAGATTTTCTTAATTAACGTGTACCAAGCACTGACATGAACCTGTCTTTCTCTCTGCAGATAAGTTGTGTGAGTTGTTAAGGGGTGAGCTCAAATGATGAGTCTTGTTCTATAAACATGTTCAAAGATTACACCTGTCATAGTTGTGGTGTTTCAATGAAAACCCTAAAAGTTTATGTGCATCATCAAGAGCTACACAGAAATGAGGCACATTATCAGTTTATATGTTGTATACCAGGTTGCAAGTCTCACTTCAGAAATTACAATACTTTTAAGTGTCATATTTTTCGCCATCATCGGCAGTCATCTTCCGTGTCACAGTGTGAACCTCTGCATTGACCGTTTATATGTGATCTTCCTCACTGTCAGAAACAGCTGATTGATATTAAAGAGCTTCACCAGAAATCTCATATTTCAAAAGGAGATGAGATTCGTTGCCCATTCAAAAACATCTTTCACATCACACCTATCCAGGAAGCACAAACACTCTACATCTCTGCATATCTCTAGTGCATACTACGCTTCAGTTCCTAGTGAGTCTCAGTCTTGTATTGGTGAAAGCCTGTTGATGAAGCAACAGTTGATGTACCTGAGGAGGATATACTGGAACCTGCACAAATGAAAAGTTTTTATACGAAAAATCATGAAGTTGCAGGGGAAATGCCTTCTCCCTTCCTCCACAGTACAGTTAATTGCAGAAGAAATTAATAGTCTAAGCGGAGTGTGCCAGCATTACACAAAAAATCAACTGCAAATCTGTGACAGAAATTGAAGATATTTTGAAGAATTTAGATGACATTCATGCACCCTGTAGCTCTGTCCTTTCCACAGAGTACAAGAGAAACCATTATTTTAAGGAAGATTTTCCCTATGTTCATCCACAAATCAATTTTTTGGGTGTTGATGAAAACAGAAATGAGCAATATGTGCAGTATATTCCCATAAAAGACACATTAAAAACTCTGCTGAACGATCCTGCTGTGTGTAAAGAATGTAGTACACATCCTATTTTAAATGATGTGTGTGATGGAAATCCAATCCTCTATTTACAGAGCCAGGTGTCAGGTAATGCTTTATCAAGATATATTTGAGATGGCTAATCCTCTTGGTTCTGTAAAGAAAAAACAGAAAATGCTTGGGGTCTACTTCACTCTAGCCAACTTTGATCCTTTTCACCGATCCACTGTTGACAACTTGCAGCTCTTGCTTTTGTGCAGAGAAGCTGATTTCAAACATTTTGGCCATGAGAAAGTGGTTTCCCCAGTGATATCAGATCTTAAAGTATTGGAGACAAATGGACTGAATGCACATGGGAACATTGTGAAGGCAACAGTCTTTTGCATTTCAGGTGATAATTTGTGTTCACATAATATTGGTGGCTTCACAGAAAACTTTAGTACATGTCACTATTTCTGCTGCTATTGCCATATAACTAGAAGTGAGCTAGAGAATTTGGAACACCAGGCTCCAATCCATACAGTGCAAGACTACAATTACACAGTTCAGAGGTGCAAAATGGTGATGCACGTGAAGTCAGAGGTTTGAAATTTAACTCTGTCTTTAATTCTCTGGCATTTTTTCATGTTTGCCAGCCAGGCCTCCCACCCTGTATTGGCCATGATTTGTTTGAGGGTGTAGTGGCATCTGACCTTGCCATTTACCTCAACCACTTTGTCAAGGTGAATAAATTCTTCACCTATTCACATCTAAATCATGCAGTTTAGTTTCCAAGGATCTGACCGTAATTCTACACCTTCAGAAGTTTCTGAAAAGGGTGTAAAACTAGGTGGCCAAGCAACAGAAAACTGGTGTTTGCTGAGGCTTCTACCTGTTATAATCGGTGAAAAGATCACAGATACAGAGAATCAGGTATGGCAGCTGACTGTTCTACTGAAAGAGGCAGTGGAACTGATTTGTGCCCCTAAAATATCAGCACCTCAGGTTGCTTTGCTCAATGCTTGCCTATATAGAGGGAAAGAAAGAGTTGTTTCCTACACACAAATTGAAACCAGAGCATCATTACCTCAATCATTACCCTGCATTGATACTGAAATTTGGCCCACTAATAAACTAATGCAGTTTGAAAGCAAGCATTCATACTTCAAAAGATGTGTGCGACGAACACAAAATTTAAAAAATGCATGTCAAACACTTGCCAGGAACCACCAGTTGCTTCAGGCATACCTACATTCAGGTTCTTTTTTTGCACCTTTATTGGTGGTGAAGAACTCCACTCCTTTCCATGCTGAACTGTACAGTAATGTAGTGTGCACTGCTGTAGGACCAATCTTGGTCAAGGAACCCAATATTGCGGCAACTACAGGCACTGTGAACAAAAAGGGGCTCTTTATCTGTTTGAGCCAGGACAAGTCAACTGAATTTGGACAACTTGTACTCATACTGGTGAAGGAGGAGAAGCATGTGTACTTCATTCATACACCCCATGATGTGTCGTATTTGCCAGTGTTTGGCCTATATGAAGTGAAAGAGGCAAGGCCGAGCATGAAGTGCAGAAAAGCAGAACTCAGTGTGGATTATTATCCATTACCTGTGTACTAGCTTTTTGGGACATTTCACTGAAACATAGCATTGTTGACGCACAGTAAATGGTAAGAAAGTAAATCATTCCAGACTATACACCTCTGTCAGAATACTAGTACCCTATTTTACAATTCTTTTTAAGTTTAGAATTGTTAAATATATAAGAAACTATTGAGATTGTACAAAGATTCAACCTTTTGACTCCACCCCAACACAATCTCAGAAGTAAAGCTTCAAACTGCATAAATTTGGTAAGTAAACGGCAGTAATTACACCAATGTATGAGCAATACCAGTGAGTGTTAGACTTCTCCAAAGATCTGGAAATATAACACTGGTTTATGATAATAAAATTTATAGCACTTTCCTTAAAATGACTGGGCTAGAGTAATTCACGTCTTTTTTACCAATAAAAGTCACTTGAGATATAGATAAAAACAATAATGTGAAAAACTAAATTGTTTGTTTCATCTTTCCTGTATAGTAATGGATCGAGGGAGTGCTCTTGCTCCTTTCATTTAAATGAACTCTTCCAAAACTTAAGGAATTTGAGCCTTTGCTTGAGGTTCTTCAGGAATTAGGAGTCCAGGAAATGGAGGACTTGAGCTACATCCAAGAGAGTGACCTTCTTCATGTCTTAAAGCCAGTGGAAGTGAGGAGACTTCTTTCACACTTCAAAACCACAAGTATGTGCTTACACATTTGTACATAATAGAACTTTCATATTAAGAACAAAATCATAGTAAGATATGGTACGAAGCTATAGTAAAAAGCTATATGGTTTTGCTGTAGCAAAATATAATACATGACATAAGTCAAATAGTGTGTATCATTTATTAAGGCCAAAGAGATGTGTTAGACAGTCTTCCCAGAAACCAGCTGTCCTCAGATACAACCTGTGACAGTCCTCAAACACAGCCTGACCAAATATCCCTTTCTGGTGAGTACACACTTTTACTGCACAGAATGCATGTTCTTCAGTTTTTCCACTCATAATTATTGTTAATTTAATTTAATGGTAAAATAAATGGTCTTCAGGTTGGCCTGCAAATTAGAAATTATGAACATACACTAGCTGTTAACATGAACAAAATATATGGTGTCCCTGGCAACATCTTTGATCAAAAGAAATTCGATGTCTCATCTGAATTTGCAGCATAATTTGTTTGTTTGTAGGTTTTGTTTGTTTCTTCTGCAATCCTTCAGGTGGCTACAACTCTTCAAGTTCAAACTTGCCGATATCAACATCTAGTTCCAGTATGGGTTTCACACCTTCTCAACTGTATGACAACAGCTGGCATTTCAGATTTGAAATTCCTTGGAAGCGGATGCCATCTGCCATAAACAGAAAGCTGGAAACACGGAAGCGACCAACAAAAAGTAAGAGACTTCAAATAATTTGACTGATTGTTAGTGAAATCTTAAAAATATGCCCAACACCTGGGAAGAACACATAAGTGAAATTGCAAGAAAGATGGTAAAGGCGTAATCTGTGGCATTCAAAAATGTCATTAAAGGTGAGATTGTAGGGTATGGGTATGATTATATATATATGGTTTCGGGTGTCCAGGCAGACTGCTTTAATTTTTATTTTGATCATTTGATTTTTTTTTTTTATATTACTTATGGCTTCTTAAAAGCCATTTTGTGTAGTTTATTTGTATTTTATAACAAATGTTTCACCGTTTTCTAAGCATGATGTCACATTCGATTTCAATGAAGAGTAGGATCCAGATGCATGCAAGGATTTTAATAAAGAAAAAACAGAAACATACATGGAACAAAAACACAAGGAAACCAAAAACAAAGAAATAGGCACAGGCAGCACAGGCGGCACAGGCTAAACATGAACAACAACCAACAAACCACAGGGGACAACACAGGGGTATATACACACACACACTAGTTAAGCTAAACAAGGAAAAGGTGGGACTGGGAAGCAAGACAAGACAAGGCAAGGACAGACTTCAAAATAAAAGACACAGAACATGAACAAACAGGAGATCCAATCCCCTGCCAGCACCCCCTCTAGTGGGCTGGCAGGGAATAGTCTTAATGTCCTGAAACATGAATGTTGCAAGAGGTGCAAATGTTCTGGTCTGTTGGATAAATAAAAAGTTAAATAAATGTTGAGAACAGGAAGCAATTGTGTGCTGTTATTGACAAGCTAAGGCATAATTTTTTAATAACAAAGTTTTTTTTTTATTGAATTACTGGTTAAACCAGTAAAAATGGGATATATATAAGGCTAACTTTGTTGTTTTTACACAAGCAATTATTGTTCTTTGAACATTAAAAGCCAAACAAATACACAATATCTCATGTAAAATTAAAGTAAAAAGCTGTATTTTAATAATGGAAGATTACTGTAATTTTAGAAGTTAGTTTTTTCTTGTTATTTTACAAAATGAAATGGCACCCCAGCTGCCGGAATATTTCTTTTATTTTTTTTTTTTATTATTATTTTTTTTACAGTGTAATGTGGCCTGGTAAAATATAAAGCTAATCTCAAAAACTGAAAGAGCAAGCACAAATGTTTATGCTGCGTGCAAAAGTGGATGAAACCAGTTTGAAGCGATTTGAATGATATAGAGGGGGAGGGGAGGGGGGCTCTCTACTAAGTAATTTTATTAAATTACTCTTTCACGTTTGAAAAATAACGTCAATTAATCCTGGCTCACCTCCTCATCAAAAATATGGGCTCTCTTTTGAATGTGAAGCCGTTTTACCTTCTTATGCCTACCTGGCTAAGGTTCATATTGGCTAACATTATCTGTAGCTGAAGTTTTTACTTTGCCCCTAAGATGACACTATATCTCTGTGGTCTGTACTTGTACAAAAATGAAAGATAAATTATTAAATTAAATTAAATTTAAGCCTATTAAATAGCTTTTTCTCTCGGGAATGCAAAGTTTCACATCCAGTTTACTTACCTAACTTTTATAATAATTGGTTCATGTAAAAGAAGGGCATTACTCACGTTATGTTCGTTAAATTAACAGGACAATGTGAAGCACGTTACCTTTTACAGTGCAGCAGAGTTGGAGCGGAAGTGCTCTTGGACAACATCTCCAGGAGGTTTCCCACTGTCTGACTGGTAAGTTCAAATTCAAATCACAGTTATGATAGTTATCATTCACCTCATCATCATATTGATTCAAATTCACAAAGACTGTAGAAGCTGTTGCCCCCATTCGATTAAAGAAGACAAAACACCTGCACCGTGGTACAATAGTCATATTCACGACCTCAAGAGAGCAACCCATAACCATGAGCGAAACTGGAGAAAAACAAAATTAGAGGTTTTCAGAATTATATACAAGGACAGTATGTTCAGCTACTGTATAGACAGGCTCTAAAAGCTGCTAGGGCTGAGGACCTGAGCAAACTCATAGAAAACCAAAATAACCCCAGGTTTTTATTTAGCACAGTGATTACATTACCAAAAAAATCAGGTAACTGAAAAGAATATCCCTTCACAGTTTAGAAGTGAGGACTTTTTGAATTTCTTCACAGATAAAATTGATTGTATCAGGAACAAAATAGTGGATGTTAGCATCTAATAGCATCTTGTTAACAAACATCTTGTTTCAACTAAAGCTCTACACTCACATCTACAGTGCTTTTCAAGTATAGGACAGGAGGAGCTAGATAAACATGTTATTACAGCCAAATCAACAACAGTTAGATCCCATTCCATCTAAATTACTGAAAGAGGTTTTACAGACAGCTGGCGAGCCTCTTCTCAATATTATTAAATCCTCATTATCTTTAGGTCACGTCCCTAAAACCTTGGCAGTTATTAATCCCCTTATCAAGAAACCTAACGAACCCAAATGAACTATCCAATTACAGACCCATTTAAAACCTTTTTTTTATTTTGAAAATAGACATAGGTGGTGTCTTTTCAGTTGTGCTCCTTCTTGCAGGAGAACAATGTCTTTTGAAGAATTTCAGTCAGGTTTCTGGCCCCATCATAGCAGAGAAACTATGCACTTGTTAAAGTCACAAATGACTTACTCTTAGATTCACTATTAGTTCTATTTGATCTTAGTGCTGTATTCGACACTATAGATCCCAACATTCCCCTAGATCGCTTAGAAAATTACACAGGTATACAGGGACAGGGATTAAGCAGGTTTAGATCCTACCTGTCTGATCGATACCATTTCGTATATTTATATAGGGAACTATCAAGGTTATTACCAGTTAATTATAGGGTTCCTCAAGGAAGACCTCTGCATTTCTCAAGATAAATGCTTCCCTTGGGAAACATCATTGAAAGGCATGGAATTAGTTTCCATTGTTATGCTGAAGATACCTAGTTATACATCTCATCAAAACCTGATGAAATATCTAAATTGTCTAGGTTAACTGAGCATGTTAAAGATATCAGAGACTGGATGACCTGTAGCACCTGTGGACTGGTGGATGTGCAGCTGCCAAAGATCTTACCAGGTAGAGAATATAACCGCAATTTCATCATCTCTACACTCTCCCAGTTTAAATGTAGATTAAAGACATATCTCATTAGTCAAGCATACACATAATACTTCACATAAACTTGTGCTACACAATAAAATCTAATGATAGTTAACAGCTACCATGCTAATTCGTCTCAATAATAAGACAATAATAAGGTCAATAACTTTGTCACTGGTTGTATAATTGGTGAGCCTTTTTCTCTGATTTAAATGATGAGTGATTAAAAGATCAAGGAATACTCCTCTAGGGAAAGATCAGGTATGCTAAGTAATGATAAAACAACTTGGGTAAGGATCACTAAAATAACATCCTAGATCTGAATGAATGAAATATTCTTATTAAATACTTTGTTCTTTACTGAGTTGAATGTGCTGACAACAAAATCACACAAAAAAATTATCAATGAAAATCAAATTTATTAACCCATGGAGGTCTGGATTTGGAGTCACACTCAAAATTGAAGTGGAAAAACACACTACAGGCTGATCCAACTTTGAAGTAATGTCCTTAAAACAAGTCAAAATGAGGCTCAGTAGTGTGTGTGGCCCCCTGAGGGATCCCCTCCCAGACCTGGACTAAAGCATCCTGGACAGTCTGTGGTGCAACGTGGCATTGGTGTATGGAGCGAGACATGACGTCCCAGATGTGCTCAATTGGATTCAGGTCTGGGGAACGGGCGGGCCAGTCCATAGCATCAATGCCTTCGTCTTGCAGGAACTGCTGACACACTCCAGCCACATGAGGTCTAGCATTGTCTTGCATTAGGAGGAACCCAAGGCTGTGCGGCTGTTACGTCCCGAGAGAGGTGCCGTTGTGTGTGCGTGTTTTTTTTCTCTCTCTCTCTGCTCCTTCCCTGTCATTTTCCCCAGGTACAAACCCTTCTGCTTGCTATTGGCTGAGGAGGCTGTCAATTCAAATCGGGTCAGTGACATCACGGATTCTTCGTCCAATCCAGGCCACCACTCCCCTTTAAAAGGCTACAAGAAAGACCCTATTTTTTTTTTTGGTGGTTTCCTTGTTTGTTCTCCTGGCTACCGTTTTGTTAGTCCTGTAAGCTCGGATCTGTTCGTATGTCATACCACTTTGTCAACCGTAGCCAATTTTGTCTGGTTTGTATCTTTTTGACTAATTGTGCACATTCCCCCCCCCCCCCAAGGAGAAGGAGGACAGGTAGATGTCACGTGACCTACATAGTGCAACACGTAGATTCTCTATGTTCAGGCACACTAGTTACGAGTGAGCGCTGCCAGTTGTATCTTTTATTTGGTAGATAGAGTAGGCAAGTTTACTTTCCTTTCCTTTTTTTTTCAGCTAGGTAAGAGGGTTAAAGTAAGAGAGCCGTTTTCTGTTTTGTTATGTTCTTTGTGTTGGCGCCACTCCTTTTTCCTTCTCTCCTGTTTCTAAGTCATAAATGTAAATATTGTTAATAGTTTACCTTATATTGTAAAATAAATTGTTATTGGTACAAAACTCTTGTTCGCACTGGTTTACTATCCGCCCTCGCCGCAAACATGGTCACAATACCAAATGCTGCCAATTGCAGCTTCCACCCCTCTGATGACCACCTAGACGCCGTAACAGCGGCCCTCCAAAGAAATGCCACCCCACACCATTACTGACCCACTGCCAAACTGGTCATGCTGGAGGATGTTGCAGGCAGCAGAACGTTCTCCATGGCATCTCCAGACTCTGTCATGTCTGTCACATGTGCTCAGTGTGAACCTGCTTTCATCTGTGAAGACCACAGGGTGCCAGTGGCGAATTTGCCAATCTTGGTGTTCTCTGGCAAATGCCAAACGTTGTGCACAGTGTTGGGCTGTAAGCACAACCCCCACCTGTGGACGTCAGGCACTCATACCACCCTCATGGAGTCTGTTTCTGACTGTTTGAGCAGACACATGCACATTTGTGGCCTGCTGAAGGTCATTTTGCAGGGCTCTGGCAGTGCGCCTCCTGTTCGTCCTTGCACAAAGGCAGAGGTAGTGGTCCTGCTGCTCGGTTGTTGCCCTCCTACGGCCTCCTACGGTCTCCTGATGTACTGGCCTGTCTCCTGGTAGCGCCTCCATGCTCTGGACACTACGCTGACAGACACAGCAAACAGACACAGATTGTCAATCAGTGTTGCTTCCTAAAGGGGGAGTTTGATTTCACAGAATGTGAGAGTGTGATTGCCTTGGAGTTACATTGTGTTGTTTAAGTGTTCCCTTTATTTTTTTGAGCAGTGTATAATAAAGTTTGGAAGGAGGGAAAACTGCCAAGTATATGTGGAAAGATGCAATAGTGATTCCAATTAACCAACATGGCAAGGTTCCAACTAAACCCACAACGTTACAGACCAATTGCCTTTACATCTAACTTGTGTAAAATAATGGAGAGAATGATAAGAGATAGATTGTCATATGAAATATAAAAAAGTGTTTTATTTGTAAGCTGACAGAGTGGTTACAGCAAGGACAGAGTTCCAGACGCCACCATTCAGATAGACAGGTTCACCTTGTGTTGTGCAGACTCGTGGTGGTGGTGTGTGTGTTTACATCAACACGGAATGGTGTAAGTGCTTGTTTCTACTTACTGCTCATCGCTAGTGGAGTTTGTGACTGTTAAATGCAGACCTTTTTATTTACCACGGGAATTCACCACTGTTGGAGTGTACATTCCCCCAGAGCTAATGCTAAAGAGGCTATATGGGAGCTTTACTTTGCTATTAGTGACCTGCAGAATGCTCACCCCGATGGACTGTTTATTAACGCCGGAGATTTCAATCATGCAAATCTCGAATCGGTTCTCCCTAAATTCCATCAGTATGTGGACTTTGCAAGGAGAGGGGCGAACACACTGGATCTTGTTTACACAAACATTTCCAGCACGTATCGTGCAGATCCCCGCCCCCACCTTGGCTACTCAGACCATGTCTCTTTTATGCTAATTCCAGCATACAGACCACTCGTCAGACGTTCAAAACCGGTCCTGAAACAGGTGAAAACCTGGCCAGCAGGAGCCACATCTGCTCTTCAGAACTGTTTTGAGTGCACTGACTGGAACATGTTCAGGGAGGCTGCAACCTACAGCAATTCTGTTAACTGGTAGGAGTACACAGCATCAGTGACCAGCTACAAGAGATAAAGAGCTGAGGAGGCTTTGTCCCTTCAAAGCAGCGGGTCCAGATGGAGTATCCCCACGGTTACTGAAGGCCTGTGTGCTGGAGCTTGGAGACCCGCTACAACATATCTTTAACATGAGCCTGGAGCAGGAGAGGGTCCCTCAGCTGAGGAAAACGTCCTGCATCATCCCAGTCCCAAAGAAACCACACCCTGTAGAGCTGAATGACTACAGACCAGTTGCCCTGACATCACATGTGATGAAGACCATGGAGCGGGTGCTGCTACACCACATGAGGCCACCGGTTCGCCATGCCCTTGACCCTCTGAAGTTTGCATACCAGGAGAAAGTGGGTGTGGAAATGCCATCGTATACATGCTACACCGATCACTCTCTCACCTTGACAGTGGTAGCGGTGCTGTGAGAATGACATTTTTAGACTTCTCCAGCATGTTCTCCACCATCCAGCCGCTGCTTCTCAGAGACAAACCAACTGAGATGGGAATGGGAACACACCTGGTGGCTTGGATCACGAACTACCTGACAGGCAGACCTCAGTTTGTGCGTTTGGGAGACTGAAGGTCTGACACTGTGGTCAGTAGCATGGGAGCACCACAAGGGACTGTGCTCTCTCCTGTCCTGTTCACCCTATACACGTCAGACTTCCAATACAACTCGAATTCCTGCTACGTGCAAAAGTTTGCAGACGACACTGCTATTGTGGGCTGTATTAGGAACAGACAGGAAGAGGAATATAGGAATCTGATCAAGGACTTTGTTGCATGGTGTGACTTCAACCACCTGCACCTCAACACCACCAAGACCAGAGAGATGGTGGTGGACTTCAGGAGGCCCAGGACCCAACTGGAGCCGGTAACTATCAATGGCAACTGTGTGGAGTTAGTAAGGGATTATAAATACCTGGGAGTGCAGTTGGATGACAAAATGGACTGGACTGCCCTCTTCTATGCGGCGGTGTGCTGGGGAGGCAGCATTAGAAGATGGTGAGGAAGGCAGTCTCTGTTGTGGGCACAGAGCTGGACAGCCTGTCTTCTGTGGCAGAGAGACAGGTGCTGAGAAGGCTCAGGTCAATCATGGACAATCCACTGCATCCACTGCACAACATCATCTCCAGGCAGAGGAGCAGCTTCAGTGACAGGCTGCTGTCATTACCCTCCTCCACAGACAGACTGAGAAGGTCTTTCCTCCCCCAAGCCATGCGGGTCTTTAATGCCACTCAGGGCGGGAAGAGTCAATGCTGACATTCCACACTGCACAATATGCACCTTATGGACATACTGCACACTCTGCACATTTAAACTCACACATTGCATATTTAAACTCTACCTCCAAATTTAATTTTAGTATTTTTTAAATTTTATCTTTTATTTCCTGTAAGATTAATTGTATTGCATGACTAAGTCTGTAGATACTGCTGGATTCTTTGACATTTCCCACTGGGATGAATAAAGTATCTATCTATCTATCCATCCATCCAGCCAGCCATCTATCCACATCGCCAAGTGCATTGAAGATGTGACTGTCTCGAAGACCATCACCATATGCTCTAACCAGAAGCCGTGGATGACTGCAGAGGTGCGTGCACTGCTGAAGGATAGAGACAAGGGCCAAACTGTCCCCGAGCTATCAGAGAAGCAAAGCGTGCACACGCTCAGACAATCCACAGCCACTTTCAGGACAGCAGTGACACTCGGCACATGTGGCAAGGCATCCAGTTGATCACAAACTACAAGACAGCTTCACCTGCTTGTGACAAGGATGCCTCCCTCCTAGATGTGCTAAACCACTTCTACGCTCGGTTTGAGGTGCAGAACAACACAACAGCAAGGAAGTCCATCCCTCCCCCTAATGATCAGGTACTCGGCTGAGGTGAAGAGAACTCTATGCAGAGGGAACCCATGGAAGGCTGCTGGATGAGACAACATCCATGGCAGGGTGCACAGGGAATGTGCAGAACAGCTGGCAGATGTCTTCCCTGACATCAACATTTCCCTGAGTAGTGCTGTTGTTCCTGCATGATTTAAAGCAACCACCATCATCCCTGTGCCGAAGAAGTCTATAGTGTCCTGCCTCAATGACTACTGTCCCATTGCACTTACAGCCATCCTAATGAAGTGCTTCGAGAGGCTCGTCATGAGGCATGTCAAGAGCCAACTATCATCTCCACTGGACCACCTGCAGTTTGCGCATCGTCCAAACCGCTCCACAGACAATGCCCCCACCTGGACAAAAAGGACACTTATGTACGAACGCTGTTCATAGACTTCAGTTCAACATTCAACACCATTATCCTTCAGCACCTAATTGAGAAGCTGAGCCTGCTGGGCTTGAACACCTTTATCTGCAACTGGATTCTGGACAGGGAAACCTTAGTCAATCCGGATCGGGAACAGCACCTCCAGCACCACCACACTGAACGGGCTGTGTGCTCAGCCCACTGCTGTTCACGTTGCTGACTCATGACTGTGCAGCAATGTACAGTTCAAATCATATCATCAAGTTCACCGATGACACGACTATGGTGGGTCTCATCAGCAAGAACGACGAGTCAGCGTACAGAGAAGAGGTGCAACAGCTAACTGCCTGGGGTAGAGCCAACAACCTATCTCTGAATGTGGATAAAACTAAGGAGATAGTTGTTGACTACAGAAGAGCACAGAGTGACCACTCCCTACTGTACACCGACGGATCCTCAGTGGAGATCCATTTACACAACTTGTTGCATCCGCAAAGCCCACAGCATTGTAGATGACCCACACACCCCTCACACACACTCTTCACACTCCTGCCATCAGGATAAAGGTACTGAAGCCTTCAGGCCTTCACAACCAGACTCTGTAACAGCTTCTTTCCACAAGCCATCAGACTCCTTAATAACTGATCTGAATTGTAACAAGCACACACACACTCAACTGTGTGAACTGCACTGATCCATACCAATACACACTCTTCCAATATACATCCACGTCTACAGCTCGATCCATCTCAATTGTTTACATGATATCTTTTGCACGCTGTTTTTGCTAACTTGCACACACATTAATTGCACGACTCACTGCCTCACTTCATTTATACTGCTGCTAATATTTATTTACTTGTTCTGTATATATACAGTATGTTTCAACTGGTCAGTCCTGCCTTTGTGTATTGTCTGATGTCTTGTCTTGTCTGTACTGTCTTGTCTGCACTTTTGTCTTTTGTCTTCTGTATTGCTCTATTTGCACCATGTTGCACAGACACACTTTATGTGGCTAGGACTCACTTAGCTTTGTCCTTAGCTATGTTTTTGTTTTATGTAGCCCTGTCTTTTTGTTTATTGTTTGTTTTTGTGTAGCATCATGGTCCTGGAGAAACGTTGTCTTATTTCATTGTGTACTGCGTAAGCTATATATGGTTGAAATGACAATAAAAGCTTCTTGACTTGACAATGGATTCAGAAGTAAGATTAAAAACTGAAATAAGAAGGACACAAAGAGACTGTAGTTGCAGCATTCTTCAATATGGAAAAAGCCTATGATGTGATGTGGAAGGAGGGGTTATTAATCAAGCTGTATAAAATTGGGATAGGTGATTTGGCAGCAAAAGTCATTGGAAGATCTTTGTTTGAGGATGACAGGACAGTGGGGAAGAGAAAAGAATATAGAAGGTATTGAAAATATATATGTTTCAGAAAGCAATTCATAAAGTCATAGAATGGGGCTATGACTGGGGGTTTAGATTTTCAATAGAAAAGTCAATCTTTTTTACCTGGAAAAGAATTCAGGAAGGAACAAGGAGAGAGTTAGAGATGGTGGGATCCTTTACATTTTTGGGTGTGACATTTAATTCAACATTCGACAGGTACAAAAAGGTAATAAATGTAATGTCATGTCTTAAAATTGTTTAATGTGGCTTTGATAAGATCAGAATTGGATTACAGTCTGCAGCTTTTAAAAAGTTTGGAGGTTATTCAGACTCAAGTACTAAGAATTTGCTGTGACACTTTTAAGACTTCTTCAGTACCTGCCATGCAAGTGGAAATGGGATGGCCTTTGACTGATTGCTTGTTTGCAGGGACATACTGACTTCCACAAAAGAGTACTGCACAAAATGGAAGAAAGTTAAAGGAAATCTTTGGTTGAATAATATAGCAAAAGAGTTAGAAGTGTTGAATTTGCCCTAGTTTTTCCAGAGATTGCTCCTTGGAAGATTAACTGACCTCATGTGCTTGAGGAGAAAAGGAAAACAAAGGAAAAAATTAAGTTAAATATGGTATTTAACAATTGAATAGAAGGAAACTATAGCAAAGTAATTCATACAGACTTATACAGATGGTATTAAAAACATGGACAGAATAAACAGGGTTTGGGATGGCAATTCCAGGAAAATAAATAAAAATTAGTAAAATAACATACAGGGTGGGCCAAAAGTAGGGTTACAGTTAACACTTAAACATTATGAAGTAACTGTAACCCTACTTTTGGC
>JAOTRN010000048.1:1320642-1335565 GCA_028566695.1 Bagroides melapterus
CTCTCTCTCTCTCTCTCTCTCTCTCTCCTCTGTGTCTACATCAGGACTATGTTGGAGAAACCCCTGTTCACAAGGCGGCGCGTGCTGGTAGTGTTGAGTGTATTAATGCTCTCCTGTTCCAGGGAGCGAAAGCTGAGTAAGTATAAACTCATAACTGCTCCACATTTCCATTTTTTGTTTAGTTTTTTCTTTTAGTTTTTTTTTGTGTTTTTTGTTGGAACTCTTTGCCCTCAGCATTCCTGAAAACACTCCTCTGGCAATTTTTATTCAAATAGGACTCTCAACAAAACACCAGTTTTCACGCTAACACTGTAAACATCTCTCACAAAGTACACTGATAATCCAGGTGTAACTGAATCTGTAATTAAATGATGATTACATGATCACCTTATTGCAAACGTCACTTTCCGTATATCTATTTTATTTATATTTAATCTGTTTTATCTTACACTTAATTCCATTTTTGACTGCTTTTATTTTTCTGACTCTTTGTAGTTTTAGAGTCTGTCACCCCAAATATTTTGGAAAAAGATTTTGCTTACTTTATTTACTTTGATAATATCTAGATTTTCTACAAAAACATTTAATTTACGTACTTTTTTGAAAACATTCTTTGTGATTCTTTCGGCCCAGCACTATATATTATTATTATTATTATTATTATTATTATTATTATTATTATTATTATTACTACTACTACTACTACTTTACAGTATGAAATATTTATATATATTATATACACATTATTACAAGATTAAACACCTAGTATAAATACATTACTTATAGACAACATTATAGTAAGTATTTTATTTCTATAAAATTTCTGTCTAGTTTAAATATTATTCTAACAGTAAATACTGTCTTTATATACAGTAACAAAAATTAAAATAAATTATTTTAATAAACAATAAAAGTAGAATAAATAATTGTTTATATAATTAATATTTCATAGTTAACACACACACAAACCTGTTAAATGTACTTTTGTTGAGAGTCCTTTTTTGAATATTTGTCCAGATGGAATTTTTTTTTTTAAAATCTTTCTTTGATGTTGGTAAAAATTTTTATCTGAATTGGAAAGTGTGATTGTTTTAATATTGTTTGTTATAAATGCCATCATGTGCTGAGGAAATGCCATTTTTTTCTTTTTGTTTTTAAACTTTTTCCTTTGTTTTTAATTTTGGTAAGTATGATGTAATGATGAAGCGCTGCAGAGTAAAGTGCACATTCCCTCATCGTTTCACAGATGCTTTACTGGAGCTCCAGAGCGTCCTTTACATTGTTGAGCGATGCACAATAGGTGGGAAACAATTGAGCGGTTTAAATAAAACTTTTACAATTAAAAACATTCAAAAGTCCAAATATTTTGGACTTCAGCAAGTTTTGAATTTATATAGAGTGATAATTGCTGTAAAAACTATATAGAGAGTAAGTCAACATTAAATTAATTAAATGTTTAAGCTAAACAGTGCAATCCTGTTAAAATGTCCGTAGTAATGAGTCTGGCTTTAATCATGACACATGAGTCTTCTGCTCATGAGTCTTCTGCCTTGAATCAGGAAGTCATAGGTTTTAGGAAGGCGTGGTAGTTATAATGTTCTGTAATTAAGCACATAAGAGAGAAAGCTTCTTGCAGAACCTGATGGATCATTGTGATCCTGTATCGTGCGTCAGCATTGTATCTATTCTGTGATACCTGACACTAAAACATTATAGACACACCTGTTTACTGTTCATGTTTTAGGGCCTTGTGCCTAGCTGGAGATCAGTGTGTAAAAATAAACATTTTCTCAGTATTGTGTATCGCTTCACAATGAGAAATGACAAATGTCTCTTTAAATACTTCTGTAATGGTGTTGAATTTTTCAGAATCTGCTGTTTCACAGAAGCATATTTATTTCAAAAGGTTGAAGTAATTTTTTTTAAGCAGGACATTAATCACATTTCTTAAATATGTTACAGCAAATTTCTTAGCATCACATGGTTAGACTTAATATTACATATCCTTGTGTTTATAGTGCTATATCTATATACAAATATTGGCTAATGCATATTTTAAACAATAAAAGATCTACAAAGTTGAAAATTTACCAGAGTGACATGAGTGCAAGTCTCTATTGATGAATCAGTTAAAGAACAAAACAGAGAAAAAACTTAATATCTGACAGAGGAGAATTTTATATAAAAATAACTTAAATACTGAATCTGTTATTTAATAGTATACAAATGCACACAGAATTGGAAATATAGCACACTACATTGTTAAGATTTGTAGGTTTCTAAAGTGTTCTAAGGTGCTTTAGAGAAACACAAATCTAATATTAAATAAATGTATTTAAATTTACCATATTACATTAAATACAAATATAGAATTAAAAAAAGAAATAACATGTAATATTTGACATACAGCTCTCATCTAGTACACCCAATTGTTGACTTTTAAAAATGTAAAATCATTTTACAAACTTTATGTAGTAATAGTGTTATATTTAATATTTGCTATTTATTCATGAAATATATTTTCACAGTTTGATAGTGATATAGATTTCAATCTCCCACAAGTACTTTTTACTAGTTTTTGTTGCAATTAATGTATTAAAATTTGGGCTCAGGGCATTAATCATTTTAGAATTAGAATACAAATGTTGGCTAATGCAAATTTAAAACACAAAAGCATCTACACAGTCTAAAATGTCTTCAGGTTACCAAGCAAAAGTCTAATTAATACATGTCCTCTGCGTTTATTAATATTGAACATAAATTTTATTTTAAATCGGCTGATAGACCCATATTCTCACATTAAAAAAGTATTAAAACAGTTTTAAAAATAGACTAATTTGGGAAAATGTTACCATGAAATATTAGCATTTGTAATTCAGAAAATTGCATTTTAATGATTTACTTTTAAGAGATACTATAGTTAAATCAAATTATCTGATTAAACCGTTAAATTCTTTATTTCTTAGGACTATAATTTGCCTGTAATCTATTGAAAGTGATACTTCATAAAAAAAAGGTATAAGGTATAGTTTAAGGTATATTAAATTATAAATAGGTATAAGTTAAGTACTTTTGTCTGTGTAATTGTATGTTATTCTTTTTTTTTATTTTTTCTTTGTGTGATGTCATCTGTGAAACAGCAGATATAAGCCATCTTACTTGCTTTTACTCTTACAGTTTCCTGCTCAAATCAGTTTTTGACTTTGACTCTGAACGCCAAAAGTTGAACATTTCCATTCATTTTAAATGAATCAATATTTTTTAAAAATTATGTTAGGGATTATGTATACGTTAATGTGTGCACATATCTTTATGTGGTTAAGTTTTGTTCCGTAACTCAAACAAACACAAATATAATGTGGTTGTTGATGAATTACATTTAATTTTGGTTAATATTAAATATATCCATAAGCACATGAATTATTTAAATTTCTACATCCCAGTACACTAGTACGCTTGATTTGAAGTTAAAGAGCTAAATATTTTTGTCAGTATTGCTTTAAACTTTACAGCACATAACTATACATGAACAGTACTTCAGCATTTCTTTTCAAATCTTAACACAGTATCAAATGTGATATATTTCATTATATTTTCAGTAAAAATGACACTATGTCCAGAGTCACAACATGGCATTCAGACTCACTGTTCATTAAAAAAATTCTACTTTTAAATCAGTACCAGAAATGTTCATTTTACTCTTGAGGCCATGATGAAATGTGCACACTGCAGCCAGGATTTGTTCAGGATTTGTTCAGATTTGTGTTTGTAATTGCTGTATGACTGTATATTTTAGTAGTACTAGTAGGGTTGCTGCAGGTTAAAACAGAACTGAAGAATGTTGTAAGTATGTTTTCCTGTGACAGGTTTAGAACTTCATAAGCACCCAAGTCAGGCAGTACCTCAGGTCGAGTATAAATGTACAGCACCAGGTAGGAACTGGAGGAAAAAGGGCTTTTACTTTATTAAAATAAAGGCATAATAATGGTGTGGTAGGAGCAATATTGTATTTAATTTCTAAGCTACAATACAAGTAATGAAGTAAGCCAATACAACAGCATAAATTCAAGACACAATTTATTTACTTAAACTCAAATTCATGCTTGTTCTCAAATAACTACACTATTATATTCATATTAATTATAATATGAATTAGTTATAAGCAAACTTTTAGGTTCCTTTTTTTGTAGAAACACTGGTAATTCTACAGAAAATTCTATTATATAGAATGTTCTATATCAAAACCAGTTGCATTAAATAAATAATTTCATTTTTAAATTCTATGTTAAAATGTTAAAATGTCTAAAAACAAGACTGGATTTTTCTGTATGCAAGATCAAAATAGAAGCAATAAAGAATAATCAAAATCAAAATTATTCTATGAAAGATACTTCACAACCATTTTCAGTGGAATCATTGTATTTAAACATTTTAAAATGATATTCTTAACATTTGCATGCAATTCTTTAAAAAAAAATTTAAGAGATTAAAGTAAAAATAAAGATTTTCAAGGAGATGCATGATTAATTTTTCATCATAATTTTCATCATAAATCTATGAGATTCATCATAAGAGATTCATCATAAATGTATGAGAAATAAAAAAGTAGATATAAAACTGGATATTTAATCTGTGTAAAGGCTGTGATATAACTAAAATTTTGTGAAGAAATAACTCATCAAAAAAGTTGTCTTCCATGTGTGTGGTTGAACTTACTTTTTGAACATGTTGTGAAGCAGAACCTTTGAGGAGTTGAAGACATGAACCATTCATTGGAATGAGCCTGCAACGAAGAACAGCATATATTTCTTGTTATTTTAGTATTTCTAATTTTAAATCTTTTATTGGATTACATTAAACTTTTATATTCTACTCCATGGTTAATTGCTCTCCGCTTACATCCACACTACAACTGGAAAAAGAAGTGTCCATCTACGTTAACATTCAAGGAGGAAAAGATTCCACTGTAGAGAAATGATGAAAACCTTCATCTGTTCCTCTGTATATTTATTTCTTTTTCAATTTATACTTCTCTCAGTTCAGTCCATGAGGAAAAACAAAACCATTGTCATACACTGGAAAATAATTCGTCATTCCACAAGTAAATTTATTTACTCTCAGACTCGTTACTGTTTGGAATTTACAGTATATCATTGGTTTCTTTTCCTGTCCACATTCTGTTAAAGAAGAACCCATCGTCAGCAAGCATTTCAGTCCAACATGTCCTATGTCTGATCTCAGTTCAATGCAAGAAAAGAAGAAAGGACGGTTTTATTCTTCAAAAACAACATCAAAACTTCATAAACTGTTTCTGACCTATTAATCCAACGTTCCATTCATTCAGGCTCCTCTGATTCTCAGAGCTTATCATCACCAGATGATTTCTTGCACTGGTTTTATCTTACAGTTTTATTTAAACACTTCCTGATTATTGCATTTACCTCAGAATTTCCTGATTAATTATCCAGTTCCATCTACTGGTATAATATACAACAATTGATAAAAGAAGTGAAGTTTTAACAATGACAGTGTTGCAGAGCTTCAAACATTTCCAAAATAATAACAAATATAATCAGGTAAAATCAGAAAAATTATTTCAGCGGCAGGCAAACAAAATGTATAACAAATTTTAATTTATATAAAACATATTTTAATGTAATTTTTAAATGTTAAAAGTATAAAATAAATTTAGTAAATTGTGTGAAGTTTAGTTTAAACTTTATGAAATGAAATAAAAATAAAAAGTATAACTTAAATAAAAAAAATTAAAATAAGCCAAAATGAGCCCTTAATCCTCCATGTAAAAGCGTTTAGAACTGTTTCAGTGAAAGAATTAGGGGTAAAGAACAACCTCAGAGCTGTACATTGCCTTAACTCTAATTTATCCTGTCTTCTTTATTTATTTATTTATTTTTTATGAGACTTTTTTTTCGGTAGAGGTGCTTTGATTTTTTTTTTTTGTTTAAAAAGAGAAAATTGTCATCTGCAGAGTTATTTTTCATGATTCAATGATTTTAACAAGAATAATAATAAAAACATGTTGTTATGTTAATCTTGTCACTTTTATCCTTAGGAAAGTGACACAATTACAGCCAAACCCTGCAGACTGAAATAATTTTATATTGTTAACTGTTGCCAAAAAGAAAAAAGTTTAGAGAAAATCTACACGTCTCAATGTTTTTACAGCCATTGAATTCGAAATGACTTGACTTTTTCAAGTAATCCTAGAAAAGGGGGAGAGCATTCCAAATAGACACTGCTGACTCACTCCAAGTTCCCTCAACGAAACTGCACTGTTGTGGCATTAGGAGTGTTCTCACTATCGCTCCCTTCAGTATCTACACTCTGGCAAACTGTTGAGGTATTTCTTGCGGTGATTGGTTTTACTGATAGGAAATCTTTTGTACATAGACAAGTTTCAGAACACAAGACTTTTTGAATTTAGATGTAGTTTGTTTCTTAGTCCTGCATGCTTTGCTAAAATGATGCCCTTAAATCAAAATCTTTGTATTTGTTTTTTTTTTTTTTTCAGTAAACTAACCATAGGACTTTTTATGTGTAGAACAGGTCTAATCAGTTTGCCTTTTTACGGTCCAGGATAAAGAGCATGGTTTAAAAGATGCTGCTAGGTCTAGGATGTGTTAAGATAAGAGAATAACGACAGGGAGTTTCTCTGGATAGTGAAGCAAAATATTTCAGAAGAGTTAAAAAAAAAAAAAAATGAATGCATCCGTCAAACGATCTTATCACAATTCACAAATAAAATGATTTTACTATAAATCTAAATCAAATTTTAAAGACATTGCAGCTTGGTGGGTTTCATAACACTGTTGTATGATATTTTTTTTGTTTTTATAGTACTTGAACACATAATTTGGTGTAAAAACAAACAAAAAAAAATATTGTCTTCATAGCTACATAAAAATATTATCCCAAAATTAATATAGATTGTTACATTCCACCGAACCTGAACATCTCGCATTAATAATACATTTAAATTTAGTTAGATGTATATAGATGTATAGCATGTAGACTAGGATAGATAGAAAGAACATTTCTTAAATTTAGTTGATATTATACTTAATATTTTAATACTTATATTTAAATAAATTTACTTTACTAACTAGAGTTATGTACAATATTTCCTAGGTATAAATCTGTTTTTTATATACACACTTTTAATGTCTTGTATTTTACTCTATTTAACAGACATTTATTTAATCAGCATTTTTGTTTGTGTGGTAAATATTTCAGATTTAACTGAATAAATGTCTAATTTTTATCTGCTGTCCCCTCACCTTATTCTACACTGCTATTTACACACTTTTTACAGACTAATTATCAAGTCTTTCCTGAGTTGTTGTCGTATCTAGACAGATTCATTAATACACCTTTCATATACACCTAAAATAAAAAAAATAGATATTCATATAATATAACAGCATTTGAGACAAATCTTTTATAATAAGATAAATCAGAGCTTCAATTTTCAAAACTTTCCTACGATAGATTTTAAAAGGTATCAATTACAACATATTCTGTATTAATGAGTGCAGGTTACAGGGTCTGTTAGATAAAGGATGAACCGTTTCATTTATCTACTTTGTATTATTTGATCTCTGTAAAGTAAATCAAATGGTTCTACATACATAATAACATATTACTACCATTATGGTATGTAGTAAGTTACATATAGTTAATGCACAGAAAGCTTTGACAAATATGTATAAAAAAAAATAAATCCTACTTACAAATATCACATTTTATGGTTTTATTGCAGTCATGTCAGCATGATTCTTCAGGTGAATTATAAATGTAGGATAAAAAGTAAATTGTATGTCTTTAAATTCATAACCATGTGGCTATTTAAATTTTAGATAAAAAGTTGTTGATTTGTTACTTAATACAGTTTGATTATTTACATTGGTTAAATTAGAAATAGATTCCACAAAATTAACAAACACCATTTTCTGTGTTTTTTCTTATTTTGTCTGATCTTTTTTGTTAATATCTCTAGTAAAATATATTTATTCAGTATTTCAGGTTGAGTTAAAGATGTAGTCAGTAGTACAGGACTTCTGCCAAGAGATGGCTGACTTTAAAGATGGTAGAAAAAAGATGGTAGAAATCTGAGGAAAATGTGACCAGTTCACGCAGGATGTGTGTAGAGGCAGCAATTTGACACCTGGATGTAATAACTTTAAAAATACACATTTGTATGTGCAAGATGGGGTCTTATATTTATGAATAATTATATTTGTATAGTTGTACATTTTATGAAATTGATTTAAAAGAGAAATGCTTCTTTAAAATAGATAATCAGTATAATCACTAAAGTAATGGGAGTAACGTGAAGTAAAGCATCTTTAAAGAACATTGTCTTAGAACATTCTGATGTTATTTATTTAGGAAAAAGTATAAATTGCTAAAAATTTTATTCAAATTGTTAGTCAAATAGTGTGCTTTTAAAATGTTTACTTAGTTGAAAACAAATATTTCTACTTCAAAAATATACTTTTTATTGATTAAAAAAATAATTATTTGATAAATACATTAACAAATAAATAATATTCAGTATTAATTCATTTTGTGATTTAAATTAGTCGCCACTAAGTTTAAAGGTTAAATAAAAATTACTAGAAAAACTAATACTAGTCTAATGTTTTCTGTATATTATTATATCCATAAACATGAATAACCTGAACACAACCTTTATTTAATTGCTCACAATTATTCTAATAATGTTCTGTATAATTCTATCAGTCAGATGACTCCAAAATGATGCGTTTATAGATTCAGATTTTTATTTTATGTATGTTATTTTGAAATTTTCCTGTTGAGGAATTGAAACAAAAACATCAATAAGGTTAAACATCAAATTTCTTCAGTTTAAAAAGTTAAAAGTTCGAGTTGGACCCATCTTACACAGCACATGTTGATTTTTATCATGTTCATTTTTCTTTATGCGTATTCAGAAAAAGGATTTTCCTCAGATTTCTCACATCTATGCATCAACCTTTAAAATGGAACCCACCATACTGAATAATTACACCTTTCAAAGTCTATAATAAAACGTACTGGCTGTTGATGTGAGTCTCCTGTTTGATTACAAAACTGTGGATGCATTCGTTTTTATTTGTTTTTATTTAAGTTTTATTATTTTTACATCATCAGATGTTCTAGGAATCGAGTGGGGGGAGGGGGTGTCTAATCAAGTGAACAATGTTTGACGTTTTAATTTCCTGTCAAAGTGTTTTGTGTTAGATATTTGATTTGATGATCCTGTGTGGGTGCGTGTGTTTGTGTGCGTGTGTGTGTTGAATGTGTGTCATGGTTTTAGAAAGTCAGATATGTTAAAGAATGGTACAAGAGAACTGTATTTGGATCAATAAATTCATGAATGAGCAAACCTTTTAAAATAAAATCAGCTTTGATAAATATCCGTTAATAAATTGGAACTGAGAGGTTACACTTCACAGACAGGTAAAGGCTTATTACAGTAATACTTTTATTATGTATTATTTATAAAACATGATGCTTTGTGGTTTAGGAGACAATGACTGACCACTGTTTCATGTTGACGTAGATTTTACAACAATGAATGATTTGTTCGTCTCCCACAATAAAACGCAGCCCTCAAACAACACATGCTATACGTCAGAACATTTCAAGTATTACATTCATTTTAACTGCAGTAACATTTGGTTTGTAAAACACACAAAACAAATAAGGAGCTTTTTCTTTTTTTACAGCAGTATTCACGTTACAGTGTAACAGTTAAAATATTTCTTGTAAATCCCAACTTAAACATTAAAAATCTCCAGGGAGAACAAAATTCTACTTACAAATACCTTTGGTTCTATCAGTGTCACCTGGCCCCACCCCAAATGCTCTCATTAGATGAGACACGTGATAACGCCTGTCCCGAGCCAGTTCTGATCAACATCCCACCCCTATTATGACACATGATTTAGCCGTAAATGTATTCAGACAGTGAGCATCAGACTTTCATAATAATAATAATAATAATAATAATAATAATAATAATAATAATAAAGTAAATGTACGATAACATCTATGTATGTATACTGTATATATATCCAACAGCCCAATACAGCCTGACACTCTGAGTTATATATATATACTAACTCATAATTATTGAATCTAATTATGAGACATGGGTATTCAAAATTATTTTCAGTGTAATTATATTATTATTGTCCCATGTTTCAAATTCTATGCAGCATCATCTGGTTTGGTCTTTTTAAACAAAAATATGATAAAGATGTAGAAAATACTGATTCGGTATGAACATATAAACAGATTGATGACTTAATAAGGCCAACTAGGAATATTCTATATAGATAGAGTTAAATGTAATATTTAGTTCAATAAGCAAAACTTGAAAGGTCTGTGAGGCGTAACCGACTTTTATGGCCCCATTTTGGATTAGTGGGGAATTAACCAGGATTCGCTGAATGTTGGGGTAAGTGCAGAAACCATACTGTTTGTTCATTCATGTGTTCAGTTTGTTCCATGACTGCAACAGAAAATCAGAGTTTTATTTCACTATACAAACAAAATTGAATTGAATTGTTTTACTTTCAAGCTTGAGCCATGTAGTCTCACATCTTTGTTTAAGACATATAGGAAAGAACTCCTAAAAGAAGCGGCCGTTTTCATTCTACAGCATGTTTTCATGGGAAAGTTTTCCAACCTGCAGACTGATCTTTCTTCGATCATCATTTGTTGCTTGTTATTTTTCCGATGCTCTCCTTAAGGTTCCTCCTCATTCTTCAGAAATTCTTGATCAGTAATATTACCCTTTATCTTGGATGTAAAAAGATCTTCATCCATGGTCCAGTTTCCTTTTCCTTGATTCCTGGATTCTTTTTGAAAACCTCTTTGTGCACACTAGCAAGCGACAAAGCGACAGGCGATCATTTTCTACACATGAAATCCACTAGCCACAGTTTTAGAGATCTCCTCAACTGTATGCAATCTAGGCATGATGCTGTAACGAAGTTTCTTCAGTTCCATCTTCTGTTATATCAGACCACTTATTAAACGTGTGCAGAGAGACTGTGACGACTGTTTGAAGGAAATCGAGACGGTTTGTATCTCTGGTGAGTGTACACAAGTATCTAGTACACAAAACAGTTCCTGACACATAACATGTGAATCAAAGAACCAGTTTTCCCACTGATCAGTTATTTAACTTGGGTTTAAATAATTATAAGACATATTAATGTTGGATAGAACCTTACAGGTCCACAAATAACAGACTCACTAGATTTTAACGATGGAACTCCATTCAAGCCTTCAGAAGATATTCAGCTTCACATGCAACATTTCTGACCTCAGAACCCATCAGATCCATCCACCTCGTCTTTTAGTTCTCTTCTTGGAGGCCATTTTGAAGACATCATCGTTCAGATGTTCATACATCCGTATTTGCTGAACAGATTCCGACTCAAACTGAAGATTTTTGCTGTATTCGTGTTTAGGACAGTTCTCTGAGGAAGTAAAGAGTACTCTCATTGACTGTTCCTTGTGCATCTCTCATCCGATAATGTCCATATAGTTTAAAACATCTTTAAAGGTACACTACACACCCTTTATGGGAAGGATACGTACTAAAAGTACATGGTGTTAGCATTGTTTTCATTGTTACACCTCTGTTCTTGCCTCATGTTTGTATCACAGCTCGTTGAGTGTTTGATATCTTGATCCTCCGCTTCACATCTCCATCACTTCTGACTTCTACATGGTTTTAGGCTTCTTCTGATGATCTTCTGTTGCAGTCAAAATTCAAAATTATTTTCAGTACATGTTAAAACCTACTTGTTATGAAAGGCAGAAAAGGATCTGTATGTATTTGTGTTTGTGTGTGTGTGTGTGTGTGTGTGAGAGAGAGAGAGTCACCACAGTAGATCAGGAGTGCTAACACATGAATTTTATCGTTGCGCAGCTTGAGGAACGCTAGTGGACTGACTGGAGCCGACCTAGCCCACGCCCAGGGCTTCGCAGAGTGTGCTGAAGTGCTGTCCAACGCCCAGAACCAGCAGCAGCTCGGCCATTTTAACGGCTTCTCCACCAGTAACTCTGTGGAGCAGACACGTGGCTTCCTTAACGGCACACCCAGTAGAAAGCGCTCGCTCAATTCCATGGAGTCCAGTCAGTTAAAAAAGGCCAGAACCAGCGGTAAGTTCTGAGGAAGTTCATGTCACTTGTGTGTGTGTTACAGTCTGGGAAAACCTACATCATCACATGTAGACAAACATTTATTACAAATGACTTAAAGATTTCATTCCAATCAAATTAACTCAACAGTATAGTCAAATTGTAAAGCATTACATTTACACCAGGAAATGTTCACTCTAACATCAGATAATCTTTGACCGCTCACTGACTGATTCTCTCCTGTTCTGTAAATCTTTTTTTGTTTGGTCATGTAAACATTTTAAAATTTTCATCTCTATAGATGACTGAATTGATGAGTCTCATATCTATTTCACTACATCGAACTCTGCACATCTTGAGGAGATCAGAATGGGTTGAATTCACTGTGCTCCTGAAACAGTCTGCATGCCCCTTATACACCTGTGGCTATAGAAATGATTTGAAGAGGTGTCCCAAAACTTCTGGCTGTAGTGTATCTCAGAAATCTGATCTTTTTTCATGTTAATAAGTGACAGTCCAGCGTGTTTTCACAGACCACCAGATACATTACCTTGTTATTTATTCATGCTCTCCATTTGACTGCAGATCTGGATCTTCAGATGAAGCTGATAAACGAGATGAACAGCTCTGGCCCAGAGAACCTGATGGACACGGCACACTCACAGTTTGGACCACCGTTGAGCAGCACCACAGGTGGGAACGGACCCATAACCGGGTCATTTACCCCCACCGGCTTGGTGGAGCAGGACGAGGGAGTACGGATGGAGGACTCCACCTCGGCTCCTAAAGAGATGGAGATCTTCACCGTGGCTGCAATGCAGATACCTTGCCGCTGCACTAACTCCTACGCTTACCTGTAGACCTCAGCTGGGCTTGTGGGGGAGTTTTTAGGTGTGTGTCTGTGTGTGTGTGTGAGGGAGAGAGGTAGAGAGAGAGAGATCATTGAGATCAGTGTCATTGTTTTTTATTTTTTAATGTGGATGTCAGATACGAACAAATTTTTTTTTCAGAATTCAAGAGAATTCACAAGAAACGTGACAGACGTTTTCACGTTAGGAAAATGCACATAAAACGTACGAAATCAGGCGAGAGTTTGTGTAAAATTTGACGTGTAGAGATCAGTTGATGTTTTAGCCTTGAGAAGTTACTGAGGTTTTTATATTCATATTATACAGTTTTTGTGTCAAATCTCCCACCAATTTAATTAAAACTCTTTAACACACACCTGTAAAATGAATGTCCTACAAAAACACCCAGGCTTTCAACGAGGACAAAATTACTGGCACCTTATAAAAGGAGTGTGAGGTCTTACGATGCACTCTTTCAACATTTAGTCTTATTTTCAGCTGGGGGTGTGGCTCAAGATAAACGTACTGATGAATGAGGCTCAGAAACTCCTGAACGTTCCACAATTCCTATTTTGTATTTAGTTTTTACACAATCATTTCCCTCCAGTTCGACAAGTGTGAGGATTTCAGGAAATGAGGAATAAGCTTTACTTTAAATGATTTTAATCCTTAATTATATCTGTACCCATCATTAATGAATGCAGCTTTTATATATTTACGTTTATATTGACAGTGATTAATCCAATCTCTTCATCTTGATATCATTTTCTGTACTTTCTTTTGTTTTTACATGTCTGTGTGACTATAAGAGGGAAATCTGTTATTTTTTTTATAGCTTTGATGCCATTGGGTTGTTAAACAAATTCATTTGCAATAATAGACAAAACGTACACGAGCATGAAGTTAAAATAGAAGATAATACACGTTGTCGGTGCATGGCAGGTAGTTTTCAGGAAGAGGAAGCACTCGCTTGTATGTATGTGTTTATTACTCTGTTTTATCATTAAATGTCTCAGCCTGATGCGTGATGTGTTGCGTGTTTGTGTGATTATTTTTAGTTTGTTGCTCGTCTTGAAATTACGGGTAGTTCTGGAGCAGGAGAGATTTGCTTTACTAAACCCTGTTCAACTCTTTCAACTAACATCCTGTTTATACTCGGAATGTTTACAGAAGTCCGAAGAGGTCATGGATTATTACATGATTTCTTTCTTGTCTTGTGGTGATAACGTCTTGCGATCGTCTGTGATGCTGCGATATTGAGCTTTTACTGAGTCTAGAACATGTTCTTATGTAGAGATCAGGAGAAAATTAAGTGGTTATAAAAATTAAAACATAAAATATAATAATGCATGGCCTTTTAGGACTTCTGTAAATGATTACAATTCCTTAATTCCAAAATAATTGAGCTGGAAAACTAAAAAAGAGCTGAATAAATAAATAATTAACTGAACAAAGTGCTTGATTGTTGATTGAGAAATACTCAGGACTTGTCCTTAAAGGCTTAAAAGCTTGGTTTCTTTTTTCCAACACCAGGAAACACTGGTGTGAGCGAGTACGGCAGCGTCTCAGTGAGACTCGGTGGATTCAGAGATGCAGAGGAGAACATGGAGGACGAGAAGTCGGTTGGTGCTGAGGAGAAATACGACCACACGTTCTTCCACACCATGCACCTATTCCACGGGTCTTAGAGAGAGAGAGAGAGAGAGAGAGAGAGAGAGAGAGAAATAGTGAGTGAGTGTGAGAGAGAGAGAGAGAGAGTGTGTGTGTGTGTGTGTGAGAGAGAGAGAGAGAGAGAGAGAGAAATAGGGAGTGTGTGAGAGAGAGAGAGAGAGTGTGTGTGTGAGAGAGAGAGAGAGAGAGAGAGAGAGAGAGAGAGAGAGAGAGAGAGAGAG
>JAOTRN010000048.1:1354915-1371428 GCA_028566695.1 Bagroides melapterus
GGAAAATAATGGAAGTGGATGGAACAGAACATTGCCAGGAACCACCTGATCATCATTTTGTGTGTGTGTGTGTGTGTATGTGTGTGTGTGTGTGTGTGTGTGTGTGTGAGAGTGTGTGTGTGTCTCTGTGTGTGTGTGTGTGTGTGTGTGTGCTCTCATTACACCCAGTTCATATGACTGATTTCTGAGAAAAGCAGCATGCCTATAAAAGCACAGTTCAGTGCAAAAGTTTGTGCCCCCTGTGTTGATTTTGTTTTGCTTTTCAAGCGAAACGAAAGGATTTTAATTTTTAATGATTTATTATTAATATTTCAACACACTGATTCTCTCTTTCTTTCTCTCCTTTTTCTCCATAATCAAGTAAGGACTAAAACTATTAAAACTATTACACTACAACAGTAGACGTATGAAAATTCGCCAGTGATTAACGTCTTTATTTATTAAAGAATGGCACATGGTCATGTTCATCTATTTAATGTTGTAGATCAACAGAGACTCAAGTTAATTTCTGTTCTTTCTCAACACACAGCTTGACATAATGCTGAAAAACCCCAAACATTTAAACTCCTCTGTCCTGAAGATATCAGAACATTTACAGCTTCATCTCTGACGCTGGAGACTTCTTCCCTTAACCTTAACTAAATCTCTCCTTACAGAAATCTTCAGTAAGTCAAGCAATTCGCAGTGAATCCCTGTCATTACTATAGAAACGTATTACACCAAGATCTGTATCATAAAGCAGGCCTGTGACACCTTTGGTCCAACCAGAATCCAGAATTTAACAGCACCGTGACAAACAAACCAAATTAGTGCTCAAAGGAAAATATGCGTAATTGTTCAGGATTGCAGCAAATAACGTGTTACATGAACTGTTTAGATATTTATTTTTTTAAAAATTGAGAAATTAGACAAATGTTTTATGCGTGTTTTATGTTTTGTATGATATGTAAATGTATTACCTACACTGAATCTGAGTTATTATAAATAGTTAAATAATAAATATTGCAGGCAGCAAAGAATACATATGAATTTTAAATTAATCATAAAGGAAAATAAGGACTGATAATAATAATAATAATAATAATAATAATAATAATAAATTGATTAATTAATAAGCAATTAATAATACATTTTATTATTATTATTATTATTATTATTATTATTATTATTATTGTGAATTGTATTGCACATTTTCTAAATCTTTCTTCACAAGATATAAAATATAGCTTGTGGGAAAATATCCAAGCTGGAGGATGCAGACGAATCAATAAACACACTGTGTGTGTGTGTGTGTGTGTGTGTGTGTGTGTGAGAGAGAGAGAGAGAGAGAGAGAGAGAGAGAGCGTGTGTGTGTGTGTTTGTGTGTGTGTGTGTGTGTTGTTTGGGGGGAGTTAGAGGGGGGGTGGAGTCAATCATTTGCATTGATTAGTGCTCTGGGAAAAAAATCAAGCCTTTTGAGCAATCTCTGGCTTGATAATGGACCTTTTACGCAGTGTACTGTTGTGTGTGTGTGACAGAGCTGTGTGTGTGTGTGTGTGTGTGTGTGTGTGTGTGTGTGTGTGTGTGTGACAGAGCTGTGTGTGTGTATACGTTTGTGTATGCGTGTGTTTGTGTGTGTGTGTGTGTGTGTGTGAGACAGAGCTGTGTTTGTCACTGACTGGCTATACACACTTCTCAGTACCACAGGACACACAGGTCTGACGCACTGCACTATCGTCACTCCTCACACGTCACTGCCTCATTTACCCAGCTGCCACTGCAGGATTGGGGGGGGGTGTATTAGGCACTGACGAATGGGGCAGATTAACCTCCGGGTCTTCTACGCTTCATCTTTTTCAGTATAACGAGAGCACAACGAGCACTCTAAAATACGTCTCAGAGGAAGGGAGCGGAAGGGAAGAGAAATTCGAGACAAAATAAAGAAAATGTCTCGCTCACGTTACTGTAAAATAGGATCAGGAGAAATAAAAGGTTAAACAAGCTGGAACAACTATTTTCTAAAATCTCAAACTATTTTTAATATTATTTAGGAAATCAGTTAAACAGATACTTGATCAGATTTTTGTAGGATTTCCGTTTGTGATATTCAGGCTACTATTAAAGACGACCACAAACACATTCACAGCCACGTGAGTCCTGTAGATTTTTGTGTGTTGAGTGCAGTGAATGGTTTCCTCATGAACATTTCAGCAACATTTCATATATACAGCTGTATGTTCGGGTCTTCATCAGCGATCATCTGAAGTCTTCAGCAGGAAGGATTTAGTGTTGTGTCTGTGGTGAGACTATACACTGCTGTAGAAGGACATTATTTACATTTAATTATTATTATTTCCAGTCCAGTCTCACCTAAATGAGGATGAGGTTCACGTCTGAGTCTGGTTCCTCTCAAGGTTTCTTCCTCATATCATCTCAGGGAGTTTTTCATTGGTGATCAATATTAGAGATAAAGACTGTATTCATTTTAAACTTACACCTTTTTTTCAATCTGGTTCTATATTTCTGTAAAGCTGCTTTGAGACAATGTGAATTTATAAAAATAAATAAATTAGAATTTGTATTTAAATCTTGTTTTTTTGTTACTTTTCCACTGAAACAATTCAATTCAATTCAGAAATATTTCTTTAGCTCTTTTAACAATAGACATTATCTCAAAGCAGCTTTAAAGAACATAAATATAGGACAAAAAGTTCCAGATTAATATTAGACTTCTATTTAAACGTGTTTGTGTTTATCTCTAATGAACACGTCTGAGGTGACTGTGGAGAGGAAGAAACCTTGAGAGGAACCAGACTGAAAAGTGAACCTCATCCTTATTGAGGTGACACTGGAGGGTGTGATTATAAATGATTATAAACACCAGAGACTCTTATTATGAATAAAGTCCTTTCTACAGTCTAATACAGTCTGATCATTGGGTATTGATTAGGAGGTTGCTGTCCTCAAACACCACATGGAGTTGGAATCTTCTCACTGGAGGTCTGTAATCTTCATGAAGACGAACACAACTGGAGCTGGAACATCTCTAGATACCTCAGGATCCTCACAGGGTTGAGCTCTTCTCACTGAAATCCTCAGATAGTCCACATGGAACAGAATTTTTTTCTGTCTTTACTAATTACCCAGAGAAAACGAGTGACAGAAAGCATGTTGAGGATTGAGGAAGGAAGATTGTAGAAGACGCAGGACAGCGTGAGAGCGGAGAGTGTGAGAGCGGCAGTTATATTATCAGTGTTTATCAGTGTTATTCCCTGAAGCCTGAATTAGTCGCCTTTATCTCCTTCACTGCTGCTGGAATGAAGCAACATGCGACAGCCGTCGTCCTGTTAATGCTCACTGCACCACTCAGGACAAGCTCTGTGAATACCAATGTGTGTGTGTGTGTGTGTGTGTGTGTGTGTGTGTGTGCATACAGGGGACAGGACGGCTAAACAAGGAGATGTTTGTTTATTTAAATATCATAATATCACAAATTAAGTGGTCATAATATTCTGTAAACAAACTCAATCCTCCATGACGTGTGCTTCACAGGTTTGCTCGTATGCTATGACGCTAATGCTAATGCAGCTAAGACCTAATGGCTGTATTTAATCACAACGTTAGCTTGGAAATTAAACTCAGTCTGCTGTCTTTAAACTTGAACCGTCACAGCACAAAATACTGGAACTGAATCACTTTAAACATGACGCTGTAACAGAGTCTAGTGATTCTATAAATCAGATCAGATGTGATTTTTTATACAACTATTTACTTACAGATTGTGTTACAGAAACAAACCGTGTGTAATAATTTAGACACCCAGTTACCCGAAGCTAATCTAGAAGCTAAAGAAGAATTGGATCTGTTGATTTTATTTATACTTGTTAATACCGAGTCACAAGGGAAAGTTCCTGTTATTCGGAGCTGGGCTACGCAGCTGCTTACGTAGATTTTCATGTAGAAGTTTCACACAAAGTTTTAAACAAATGTAAAAATCAGTGCAGATGCTAGCACACGTTTGTACATGTGTATGCTAACTGTGCTAAGTTGACAACATGCAGTCATGGGAAGTGGGAAAAATTTTCTATTTTCAACATTTCAACGTAAATGACTGTGTGTGTGTGTGTGTGTGTGTGTGTGTGTGTGTGTGTGAAATGCCATAGCAGACTCCAGTTGATCTCAGTCCCTTATTGTGTTACAGTTCTCTTCTGCAGCACGTCATCTGGATTGCTGAACAGAACAGAGCTGCCGGATGGGGAGAGAGAGAGAGAGAGAGAGAGAGAGGGAGAGAGAGAGAGAGAGCGTCAGAGAGACAGATAGAGTTAAACGTGACCTTCTCCAGCCGTCTTTTTCCTTCTGTCTGGGTGTCAGGGCTGCGAGGTCACCTTGTACAGGTAACACAACCTGTACACACCCACAGCTCACACAGATCACAGCCTAGCCTAGTGACGTCAAATACACACACACACACACACACACACACAGAGAGAGAGCTGAGCCAGCAATAATAATCCCCACTCTACTGTATATTAGAGTTGCACTGCAGATAATTTCCACATTTCGTCTTCAGATTTGTTTCTAAGTGTTTAATATATTATTATTATTTAATTTTGATTATAATATTTTTTCCCTGATGAAATATATTGATCATTAGCATGTCTGAAAACTGTTTGTGGTCTTGCTGCATGATGAATAATCAGACAGAATTTGAACCTCTGCTCCCATCATGAGTTCCATCATCACTGAAGTTTAGTGAGAATGTTCCGGAAGCAGATATACAAGCCCGAGCCCTGACTCTACCACCACCGTGTTTCACAGATCAGATCAGTGTTGATGTTCAGGATCATGAGCAGATCCTTTCTTTCTCCACACTTTGATCTTTCCATCACTCTGGTAGAGGATCATCTCAGTTCCAGAGTCTTGGGAGGTTCTTTGTGAATTCCAGTCTAGTCTTCTGATACTTCCTGCTCATGAGAGGTTTGTATCTTGTAGCCTGGCCTCCACGTTTATGCTCTTAGTAAACTGATGGTGTCTTTCTGTTTCTAGAACATTTCAAATGGATGTGTGTGTGTGTGTGTGTGTGTGTGTGTGTTAAGGTGAGGCTCTTTATTTTTCCCTGCACCCTATTAAATTAATTCCAGCGGAGATGCCTTATTTTCTCTCACACCCACACACCTACATACACACCCACACCTACACACACACACACACGTTCACACACACACGTTTTTCAGGTATTGTACACGTGCCTACTGTGGTTATGTTTCAGCTTTGAATTCTTCTGTCATACAAAAGCAGTGGATTAGAAGAGATTCATTAAGACAGGATTAAAACATGGTTCGTCATGACGTACTCTTTATCCATTTATAGTCACCTTTATTGTTTTGGAATGTCAGTGAAACCAGTTCGTTCCCATTCTCGCTCACATAATAGCAGCTAAAAACAACTAAAGAATGAGCTTCATCTGAGTAATATTTCTGACCTTTTCTATTATGAAGATGAGAGAAAAGACTGAGTCGGGGAAAAAAAATTCTATACTGGAGAATTCAGAGAGTCATAATCTCTCCACTGTTTCTCTTTTTCTACCTCGAAGCGTTCCAAGATCGCTCCAACTCCAGCTGTGCTCCGATTCATGAAGAAATCAGAGGAATTCATTGAGAGGAACCCAACAATTCTAGGATCCTGGAGCATCTAGAGATGAACCTGCTCCAGTTGGATTCTGCTTCATGAAGCTTTCAGTCATTCTGAGGAGACACCATCTACATGTGGTCTTTGAGGACAACAACGTCCTAATACATAATTATTAGACTGAATATTTTTAATTAACACACTGCAGTGTCACCTAAATGAGGATGAGGGTCACATGTGTGGTGTGGTAGCCTGGTGGATAAGGTGTTGGTCTACCCATTGGAAGGTTGTGAGTTTGAATCCCTGCTCCACCAAGCTACCCCTTCTGGGCCCCTGAGTGAGGCCCTTAACCCTCAGTTGTATAAATACTGTATATATTTACACTAACTGGACACTTTATTAGGAACACCTCTACACCCGCATGCAGTTTTCTAAACAGCCAATCACATTGCAGCAGGACAATGCACGAAATCCTGAAGATACAGATCAGTTAATGTTGAGGTTGAACATCAGGATGTGATGAGAAACTCTGATCTCTGTGGCTTTACTCCCTCAAACTGGACAGCTGAAGTCAGGTTGATTATTTTTTTTTCTCTAATCTAAGCCGTCCTGCGTGGGTGAGTCTGAGCCTTTGAGAGTCTCAAGGTTCCTGTTCTTGGCTTCATGAGAGGAACTTGAAGAGCTCTTCTGCTGTTGGAGCTCATCCACCGTGAAGCTTTGATGTGTCGTGATTCCTGAGATGTTATTCTGTTGTAAAGTGTGATTATTTGAACTACAGTGCCTTTCCTTGGGAACTCAAACCAATCTGATCGTTCTCGTCTGATCTCTCTGATCAACAGGACGTCTCCAGCCACAGATCTGTCGCTCATTTGGTGTTTTTTTGCACCATCTTGTGTAAACTGTAGAGACTGGAAAACCTCAACCCAGCAACAACAATATCCATGACACGGTTAAAGTCACAGAGCTCAGATTCTTTCTTCCTTCTGATGTTTGATGCGAACGTTAACTGAAGCTCTTGAAGCTTTTATCTGCATGATTTCATACATTGTGCTGCTGCCACATGATTGGCTGAGAACAGAATAAAAAACACGGTGAGCATAAATAAACAGATATATGGGATTAATGGAGAAGTGGGTGTGGCTAAAAACTGGGAGTTCTGGTGAAAGCTGACGATTTGCATCCTAAAAGCAGTTAACAATATTGAAAGCAGTTTGATTTTATAGCAGCTTTTATTCCCATTTCCCAAATTGAACCTACACTCTAATGCATTACACTACAGCGTTTTCAGATTCTACATTCTGATTGGTCAGAAGATGTGGATTCATTTTTTTTATTACAGCAGCTGAAATTGAAGTGATGTGTGTTTTTGTAGCTGCTTAAAGGATTTAGTTCATTTTTTGTAGTTCTCTCTTTTTACTTCAACTAATTATCCTATCTGTGTTAATCTTGTGTGTTTGTGTGTGTGTGTGTGAGTGTGTGATTGTGGTAATCTGTTAGTGTGACTAGTAGCAGGCTCACACCCATGCGGTTTGACACTTCCTGTTCTGTAACACGTCTCATTTCTGCTGTTCCTACAGTTTTTAATGGCTTGGGCCTGACTAGAGATAATGTGTGTGTGTGTGTGTGTGTGTGTGTGTGTGTGTTATCATGCTTCTGTCCTAGATTATAGATATACACAGACTGTTTTATCCACTGACCACACAGATCAAATCTCTTGGATTACACAAAGTATTGGCACCCCCTCTCCTCTGTCCATAAATGGAAATGAACCATCACAAAGTGGATATTGTTTCTGTGGTGACTGTGTGTGTGTGTGTGTGTTTGTGTGTGTGTGTGTTGTATCCAAGTACATGACGTGAACGAGATGCAGTTTGTTGTTTCACAGACATACCACATTAAGTGTAACTCTAACTGGACCTAGGACATGTTATTCTTTAATCACTCAATAGGTTACACTGTAGAGGACTACAACACTGTAGCTCATGCTGTTACGGGAAAATAATCAACTTCAGAGGTTGTAAAAGTAACTCGGCTTCATTACACCACTTCAATCCTGATTATTTTCCTTTAACAGCACTATTACACGATGGATTGTTCATTAAAAAGCTCAACAGGATGTGCTGGTATTGGTAAATTATCAGCTAGGCTGGAAAATAATCAATTTATAATGATGATAATATCTAAAACACTAAATTCAAATTTCAATTCAATTTATATTTATTTGTATAGCACTTTAAACAAGAGACATTGTCTCAAAGCACCTTAACGGAACATGAACATAATAAAAAGAGTTTAACATTATACTAGGAAATACAAAAATTCCATATTAATATTAGACTTCTATATAAACGTGTTTGTATTTATCTCTAATGAACATGTCTGAGGTGACTGTGGTGAGGAAAAACTCCATTAGATGGAAGTGGAAAAAACCTTGAGAGGAACCAGACTCAGACGTGAACCTCATCCTCATTGAGGTGACACTGGAGGGTGTGATTATAAATCTACAGTCTGATCATTGTGTATTAGGAGGTTGTTGATCATAAAGACCACATGGAGATGGAGCAGAATCCACCTGGAGCAGGAACATCTTTAGATGCCCCAGGATCCTATCAGAGTTGGTCTGAAATCTTCATGAAGTGGAACACATCTGGAATCTTCTAGTGTCTTCCAGTATTTGCCATGATACGAGTCTATAATTTATTATAAAAGAAAATAACCTGACTGATTTTTTTCCCCTGATGATCTGTATAACAGGTGGAGGATGTGACCTCTGAAGTTTACTGAAGTAAAATGAACTTTATTTCAGCTTAAAGCTGAAACCGGAGTGAAATTCCAAATGAGTCAACATTAAATAAACTCAACTGTTCAGTCGTAAAGTGTAAATATTTTACTGAAGATCTCAGCACAAGTTCTTCATGACTCGTGGAAAACATTCTGCTAATTGTCTTTGTCAAATCATCAAAGACTCCAACCATCCTGGACATTTATAGAGTAAACGATTCTGTAACCTAATGACAAAAACTGAGAGACTCAGGAGAAACCTCTTCCTCCAGGCCATCAGGTTCCTGAACTCTCAATCACTACAACCTCGCTGACATCAGTAAGATATATAGACATTTGTTAGTTGCACACTGCACCTTATTTTTACTCATCCACTTGTACACTACCACTAAATTATATTTTATTTTATATTTTTGTATTTGATATTTCTTTTTTATCTTATTCTTTAAACTATTTTATGTCTGTCTTGTTAATAATCGCCCTGTCCTTGGAGCAGACCAGTCTTACTGCTAGCTCTCTGTATAACTGTGTACTTAACAAATAAAAACTTGAACGTGAACTTGAACTAAATCACACAATACAGAATTCACCGTACCGGTTGGAATGAATGCTAATGTAGAACAAACACAAAACGTAACTAGCTAGCTAATTTGTAAAATTTCAAAAGTAACAAGCAAAATTCCAAATAAAAAAGTTAACTAAATCATTTCAAAAGCAAACAAAATTCTAAAACATGACTAGTTAGCTCATCTAACATGATATTTAACAAAACAAAAAAGTGAAATTTGTTACATTGCTTTGATATAAAATATTACTTCAGATTGTTCAGAATTATAAATTCAGTGTGTGTGTGTGTGTGCGTGCATGTGTGTGTGTCTGTGTTGTATATATGTGTGCGTGTGTGTGTGTCTGTGTTTTATATGTGTGTGTGTGTGTGTGTGTCTGTGTTGTATATGTGTGTGTGTGTGTGTGTGTTTCTGTGTTGTATGTGGTGTATGTGGTGTATGTGGTGTGTGTGTTGAGTAAGGGGACAGCAGGCCCACAGCTCACACTCAGGCTGTTAATGTAATCCGACACGTTCACACAGCTCCTTGACGTCTGAGTGTTCCAGTGTGTCAGCAAGTTGTTGTTGTTGTTGTTGTTGTTGATGATGATGATGATGATGATGATGATGATGATGTCGTTGTTTACTGTGTGTAAGGACCATGAACATTGTGACACAATGTTATCCCAAGAAAGATAATTAAATAAGGACGGTCCTGTACCGATATATTATAAAACACACGCGCACGCACACACACACACACACACACGACTAAATCACATCCTCTCTCCATTTAGAGTTATTTATTATTAATGGACTTTTTCTCTGTCTGGATGTCAATTATTTAAACTGTTCAGTGTGTGTGTGTGTGTGTGTGTGTGTGTGTGTGAAAACATGGTGAATAATGAAACATTCTGATCTTTATCATATAACAGGACATTTTCATCCTGGGTTTTTCCTCCAGGATCTTATGTACAGAACAATATATAATAATAATAATCTCTGTCTCTCTCTCTCTGTCTCTCTCTCTCTCTCTCTCTCTCTCTCTTTCTAGTTTTCTCTCCTGAAAAATCTACAGAAATAACCACATGTGACAAGAAAAATTACAAGAAAACAAAGTCTGAAATCTGAGGAAAAGCTGCATTACATGAGAAGGTCTGCAGATTCCTCAATAACTGATTTGCTTCACTCCAATATTAGATTAGACTAGATTGGATTCAGTTACATTAGATTAGAGTAGACTAGATTAGAGTAGATTAGAAAAGACTAGATTAGATCAGACTAGATTAGAGTAGATTAGATTAGATTGTACTAGACCCGATTAGACTAGAGTAGAGTAGATTAGATTAAATTGCATTAGATTAGATTGCATTAGATTAGATTAGCAGAGCAAGCTAGCTGCACTAGCTGTGTACACTACACCCAGCAGAGACAGAAAACATCTCCACTACATCTCCATCTCCATCAATGTCTCGTAACCTCGAGGTTTTACTGTGAATTAAAGGATAACAGGAAACCACCAGAAAGTGTTCTGTGAACAGGAAATAATCACAGGTTATGTGAAGGAGGAACTGAAGAACCTTTAGATCAGAAGCACCATAAGATCGGTTCGAGGGAGCGTTCGAGAAAACTGTTTAGATTCGAACCTTCTTATTCCTGACCCTGATTTTTGTCCTGAAGTGAGAACATCTCAATCCACCATTAATAAATACCTTTGGCAATGCCATGGCTGTAAGGCTCAACCGGTAGCCATCGGCTTCTCTTACATTTTAGCAGTAGAAATATGAAGAAGCAACATCTGAGGTTTGTTCAACAGTTCAATTTTATTCATTTTTTTAATTCAGTTTTGTATGTATATCACCTTTAACAGTAAACATGTTATCAAACACAGATTTAAAGAAATATTTTTATTGAATAACAAAAAATTCATTAGAAACGTTTTCTTAATGATCTGGTCTGAGATGACAGGCGGTGAGGAACATCTCATCAGAACGTTATCTCTGAGCATTCGGTCGTCTGATCAAGTTCTGTGAGATCAGACGGTGGCACTGAAGTCAGGAAGTGTTTTGAGAAGTGGGTGTGGCTCTAAAACCTAAAACAAAACACACCAAAAAAAAATTTATTTGCTTTTTATGTCAGAATTTGCTTTAAATCGCAAACAATTTTTATTATAGTGCCACATCATTGTTTTGTGTAATTTCTAAGAAGATGAAAATAGAGTTGAATAGAATTAATACGTTTATTCTAATAATGAAGATTTTATGTGAGTTTTGTAATTTTACACCTTAATAAGATTTTTTGACTTATTTAAATTCCCGTGTTTCTGTTATGTCTGGACTTTAATTTCTCGGAGTGTTTAAAAGGAACTGAACCTCTCTTGCCTGTTCAACCCCCTGCCTGTAATTATCAGTGTTTTACTCTAATTTCTTTCTTTCTCTGGCTCTGTGTTTTTGTGTCTTTACTCCTCGGGGTTGAATCGGTGTCTGAGCGCGATGACGCACATGGTCCATTTGTGCAGAAACTTTACAGCGACTGTAATTGTGTATAAAAACACAGACAGACGTTAGCGCCACCGCTGAGCCACGTCCCGGTTTCCCCCCTGTGCAATTCTCTGCCTCTTTGTTTGTCTATGAAAAGGAGCCTGTCTCCGTCGTCCTCCGTCTGAACCGGGGAATAAACAGCCACCTGATTGTGTGCAGAAGATTTTCAAGACAAACCTCTGCTTTTATCTTCGCATCATCGCTTCTCGCCGCCACTTCCTCGTCATCTCATGACCACAACGGTCGATATTTACCGACTCGTACGTGACCTTACCACGTGTTTTGGAGGGGCAGTGGCGGCGCGTTCCAGCTCTGGTCACGTGATCGTGACAGAGTTTACAGGAAACCTCAGTGAGCTGCTTTCCAGGCGATAAGTGTGACTCGACTCATTTCCCTGACAGACGGCTGCTGAAATCTGTCCTTTAACCTTTTGAACTCTCACAATACAGAGCAGTGTTGGGAAAGAGACTCGGATTCGACCCGACTACAGGAAGTGAACAAACATGCCGAGTATTTAGGGACGTGACATTTCTTTGGAGATTCCATCAGCATTTTTCTAAGGAATAAACTCCACTGCAGGGTGGAGCCATGAAAAAATAATCATCGACAGAGTGGTGTGAGGAAGCAGAGAATCTGAAGTGTTTTATTTATTCTTAGAAAACTAAAAAAGTACACATCAGCTTCACGTCTGAACCTGGAGACTCCTTCCGTATCATAATGTCATATCATCGATTACTCACATTTTTTTTTTAACCCTTTGACCTGAACGAGCTCTTAATTTTTAACAAGAACGTTAATATAAACCTGCACTGTTATCTGTGCTGCTGTTAGAGAAAACTTATCAACACCTTCTGACCAATCAGAATGCAGAATACAACAGTGCTGTGATGTAAACGATTAGGCTGTTTAATAGAGTTTAATGAGTTTAATGCTACATGCCGTCTCGTGCAAATTCACAGATTCTTTGTCGAGATTGTGGAAATTTTCTGTGGAATATTTTCTACGTTTCCGAATAAAACTTCCAGATTTCTCTGAACTGAGACATTAATCCATACAGTTAGAGAGAAGTGGATTGCCAGAATAATCCATAAGAGCGTGGTTTAGCGTACAGAGTATTGATTGACGCCATGGGAGAGATTGAGTAAGAGCTAGAGAGAGAGAGAGAGAGAGAGAGAGAGAGAGCGAGAGAGAGGACGGTCTGACATCAATTACAGCCTTCACAACGCAAGCGTGTGCAATTATGCGCATGTGTTAGCATTGCTGCGTATGTGTAGGTTATGTGTGTGTACTGTGTGTGTAAATGCTTACACGTGTGTGTGTATGTGTTTGTGTGTGTGTGTGTGTGTGTGTGTGCATTTTAAGGCCGAATCCCAACACAGTCAGCTTTGTTGTTTGCTGGTCTGGAAATGACAGCTTGACGTCTGAACCCAGAGGAGGAGCAACTGCTGCCAAAACCAACAGAAAGCATTTGCAACAACAGTAATTATCAGAGAAAGAAGAACGGACGCACTATTCTATCCATCCTCCCCTCTTTCTTTCACTCTCTCTGCGTAACATGGCATTCACACAGCGTTCGAGACGATGTTAATTAATTTCTACGTGTATTTCTTGCAACCAACATAGCCTGATGGCTAAAAAACATATGGTCACCTTTACCTTCAATTACTGCTTAATTCTGTGCTCAGGTGTGGATTACAGCAGCTCTGACTGTAGCCCAGGTTTATATTAATATATTTTTGACTTTGTGTATACAAAAGCCACCCTGATAATAAACAGATATAAAAGTTTTCTCCAAGGTAGAAACTGAAGGAGTCTCCAGTTTGCTGTAAGTTAATGCTGTAACTTTCAATTTTCCGACATCTTCAGGACAGAAGAATTTACCTCTTTTGCAGCTTCTTGCTAACATGACAAGCTAAGTTTTTTTGCTTGTTAGCTTCGAGAGGGAGAATAAAAAGAGGGATGCTAAATGTTGAATTAAACTATAAATGAATAAAAAGGTACAACATTTTGCAATCATTGGCACACAAAATAAAACACCACACTTTGCTATTCTCTCACTGAGTTTTTTTTTGTGTGTGTGAAACAGCACAAACAACAAATGATTTATTCCTTAGAAAATCTGGAAAAACTAGGATTATATCATCTCAGGATTAACTGTAAAGCTACATCATACCTCATTTGCTAACAGCATCAAGCTATTTTTCACACTCCTGTGCCTTTACTCAAGCGTTTTTTTGTTGTTGTTTCTAAACTGGTGGCTTTACTCTTCAATTACTTATTAGCTACATTAGCATTGAACTTCAACGGTTGCTTTAAATCTGAGAAGTGAAACGGAACAGTGTGGGGTAAAGTGCACGTGTTTGCTCTTTGTCCCGCTTTCCTGAATTTTCCCAAGTTTACAAAGTTCACATCGGAGTTAACGGTGTGAAAGGTTATTAGCGAGAGAGACAGAGAGCTCCACAGTTGGGTGACTCTCTTAAAAACTTCTGCTCTGGTGATTAAGAAGAGTAAACAAACACCGAGGCCCAATAACTAGCCATGAAAGAGCAGTTAATGATGAGGAAAAGAAGGAAACGCTGTGTTTACATGTTTATATCAACAAACTGGAACTAGTTTATGCAGGTGCCAATATTTATGCTCACCTCTCTGGAAAGAACACAAAAATACAGGAAAATCTAAATATACGCAGCGTTGGATATGTTGTGGAAGATGATATAATGTTTGGAGATATAATTATGTTGGAGTAGAAACACCTAATTAGCTTAGTTAGCAAAGCTTTTTTTAACCTAAAGCACATTACACAAGCTAATTCAATTTTATTGTGTGGACAGGAGTTTAAATAATGAAATAAAAATAAAACAAACAACACACACACACACACACACAGACACGCACACACACACATAGACACACAGACACACACACACAAACAAATGAGATGGTTAGATTAGCTGGCTAATGTACGAAGCAGTTAGCTTATCTAGCCTGCTAATGTTACAGTGTGATTAAATGTTTAAAAGTAAAAACAAGGTTATAAGTGAACATTATCTCCACACACATCCTGTTTATCAGAGCTTGATGTGGAAATGTTTGACCTTTGCTAACGCTTATTTACTAAAGACATTTGAATTGATATCACATCGGACTGTAGGTGTTTTTAGGCTGTTTAGGAAAATAGGAGCATTTCCTGTATGAATGTAAGGATATAGAGATATCTACAGCATTGTAGTTGTGTCTTAGGGGTGTCAATACTTATGGTATGATTGAGTTGGAACTGGTCATGATGACGGTGAAACTGAGGTAATGTGAGGTAATGTTTACTGGGAAAAGGCAGTGACAAAAGACAGTGACACACTGAGCTTGAGTGCATGTTTAGTGGTGTGTGTGTGTGTGTGTGTGTGTGTGTGTGTGTGTGTGATGAGAGCCATCATTCATGTGATTTGTTTATTTTGTAAAACAAACTGAAATGAGCTTGAGGTAACTCTTCTGCTCTGATAGTGACTGTCACAAGTGTGTGTGTGTGTGTGTGTGTGTGTGTGTGTGTGTGTGGAAAACAGCTGACTCTCTATATCATTCTTGCTGTATTCAACTACATTTTCTAACACAGAAACATCAGAAGAGGTTCTTCTCAGCCTGTTGTTAAAACATGCTCCAGCACTGAATCTAATAACACGCTCCTTCTAAAAGTTACGTGACTGAGACCTCGTATAAACTACTCACTCTGAAAAACGAACAGGAAACAATCTTTAATCCACAACTTAGAACTTAGCAATGGTTGGAAAAGGGAACAGTGTATGAGAAACCTCAGAGCTAAAAACACCATAATGAATATAGCAAGCTGCTACTGTAAAGAGAGACACACCTATGCACGCTATCTATCTATCTATCTATCTATCTATCTATCTATCTATCTATCTATCTTTCAAGAATATGAAATGAATATGAGAAAATCCAAACGACATCTTTTCCATCTTTTGATTTATTGTCCTCTGATTCAAACGTAACCGGCTTGGTTCAGAATCTTTTGTTACTGCACAATTTTCAAAAATATCACAGGTACAGTTCTGTTGCTAACTTGTTTTGTGCCTGTTTAAAAATGTTCATGATTTTTAACACACTAGTTGTCTGTGCTATTTTTTTTATAATCGATCGACGATTGCTGCCTTTGAAATCAGTGCATTGATGCAAAGTGTTAGCTAAACAATTGAATAGCTGGGTTAGCTAACATAAACGAGTGGGATAGCTGTGTTAGTTAAACCAATAGGATAGATGTACATAGATGTACTTGCTAATGTTAGCTAGTGGGATAGATGTGTAAGGTAACGTTAGCTAGTTTGATAGCTGTGTTAACTAACGTTAGCTAGTGGGATAGCTGTTTAACCAATGTTAGCTAGTATGATTGCTGTTAGCTAAAGTTAGCTAGTGGGACATCTGCTATTTTTACATGCGACAGATCTGTTATGGAGAATGTGGAGAATAAATTCCATCTCTGTGAGTTTTTTTTAACAGATCATGTTGGCAGTTCACTAATCAGTCTATAAGTAAATAAAATGCAAATAAAATGAAAATGTGTGAATAAACCCTTACTCTTCTTGACCTTAATATCTCTCTCGTGTCTAGTTTCTGTTCTAATGAGCTGAATTCATGATGTTTTGAAAACTAGCGTGGTGAGTTCATGACACTGCTCTCAGGCCTGCTTTTGTCCTAATGTACACAGTTTAAGTGGCTTCATAAATCCATGAATTCATTCGTCTTCCACCACAAAGCCGTCAGCTATGTGAGGCTGAGGCTTAAATAGCACAGAGCCTTTCTCAGACTAGCCTGACATTTTACACACAAAAGCAAGGATTAGCTCCATAATAGCGTGATATGGCTAAAGATATCCGGCCTTTGTCTTTGAGTTTGCACAATTAAGGCTTGGTAGGAGAAGGTAATGTTACTGAAACAGCTTCAGATTCATCTCAATGAGTTCTTCAATCAGATACATCTCTGTGTGTCATTCACACGTTACTACACCACTGTGGGGATGAGTTCTTCAATC
>JAOTRN010000048.1:1465022-1480591 GCA_028566695.1 Bagroides melapterus
TGTGTGTGTGTGTGTGTGTGTGTGTGTGTGTGTGTGTGTGTGTGTGTGTGTGTGTGTGTGTGTGTGTGTGTGTTAGACTTAAACGTTGGTCATGCTTCTGCGTATATATTTATAATCCAAAAATTCTAAGAATTTTTAATTCTTAAAGCGAAACACGCAACATGACAAACAGAAACATTCTCATAAATATCTTTAGCACTGTAAACAGGGAACATAGTTTTTCTCTCTCTCTCTCTCTTTATCTCTCTCTCTCTCTCTCTCTCTATGCTTCGGCTTGTTCCTCAGTGAGCGAGGCCTCTCTGAATGAATGAAAGCAGGAATGTGACCCTGCACACCGAGTGGTGGGAGCGAGCCAGGACACTTTTGTGAGCTCAGCTCTATAGTTTTCGTGCGCTTGCAGAAAACACACGGTCGCTGTGTGTGGAGAAAAAAAAAATGTCTTTATTGCAAATTTTTAAACCATACACATGAAACATACAACTCCTGAGCTGTTTGCTGTCGTCGCCACATCACACGTCTGTTGAGCTCGTGTCTCGTGCAGCACGTTACTGTGATGTTTCATTAACACTATAACATTATAAGGATTAAAGCAGGAAAGCTGACAGACGTTTCACTAGAACACAACACTACAATATATATATTTATATGTATATATGTATGCAAGCATTTGTATATATAAACAAAATTTTTTACAGATGTACAAAAAAAAAAAGTCATATCAAAGTCGGAGACAATACATCATTTCTTTGTCTTTTAAACATTCAGTTAAGTAGTAAATAGTCACGTTTGAGTTTGAGGAAAAGACCTTGAAGCAAGAATCTTAATATTTAACAGTTGTCCGGTTCTGTTGCTGGATATGTGCTCATATTATTTGGGGCAAGAAAAAAAAAACAATCAACGTTTTGTTAAAACACCTGCGTGTGCAGACAGAGACCAGCTGCCCTTCATTTCCTTTAACGCTGACTCAGCGTTCAGCTGAAGAACACCCTCCCTGTCCTGTACAGCTGACCTGCTGCACTCAAACCTTCATGACACAAAAACGCAGAGGCTGTTTCTCAGGCTGAACTTTCTGGTTTGGCAGGATGTTCGACACGTCCTTCCAAACCCGTACTGAAATACTAAATACACCATGTTTACTTTTTACTTGAGCAAGACCACTGCATTCTGGCCAGACCCTGGTGATTTTCTTCTCCTTCTCCTTGTACAATTACTTTCTTTCTTCATTTTTATTTGGTTGTATTATTAAAGCTGGATTTGTGCAGCTGGAAACCCTGTTTTGTGCAAAATGTTAAATGGACCTGAATGTGCATTGATGCGCTTAATAATCCTTAATCACTTAAAGTGCTTGTGTTTGAAAAATTTGGGGTAGAAGGAAAAAAAAGAAAAGAAAAAGAAAAAAAGGGTTGCACAACTGAAATCAAAGGGTGATGATTTGAACACGAAGGATAACTCGATGATTAATAAATAATATTCCCAGCTCAAATACAATCCCCCCCCAAAAAAGTGATAGATGGCCATGTGCAATGGGTGAAAAAAATTAAAATAAAGCAGAAATAGCTGTTTTAACACATCTGCTATAATATGTTGCAGTTTACTGCACTGTGCTTATGTTTATCTGAGTGAAATTTAAAAACAACCCTCTGAAATCAAGTTACCATCAATTACAAGGCAGAAAAGATTTATTAATGATATACTGTATTGTACAGTACTATAATATATTTACAGAACACCTGGAATGTAATATAAAAGCAGACAGATGTTTTCCCCTCACACACTCCCTCACTCCCTCAACCTGAAACCTTTCAATTCCATTTTAGATTTAAAAAAAAAAAAAAAAAAAAAAAACCAGCGCGAGTGTGTGCAAAGCTTTTGCAGTAACACATTAGCACCACCAAAGCTGACATAGTGACTACACATCAGACCCAAGTCAGACAATGATCTTGATCTTGTGTATTCCTGAATGCGACGCTTTACCCCTGAACTGCGAATATAAAAAAAAAAAAAAAAAAAAGCAAATGAAGCGCTAGGTAACGATAATGATACACGGCTAAAACGGTACTGAATTTAGCATGCACTAGCTAAGTGGAATAAATACAAGTCACATGCAGCACAATAAAAGGGAACTAACGACCTGTGATGTTTTTTGTGCGTGGGTTTTTTATCTTTGCGTCTTTAATGCAGCCTCTCGGAGGTGAACAGTGCTAAAAAATGAGCAGATACACTGGCACGAGTACAACTTATATTAGCGGTGTTTCTGAGCAATTAAAAAAAAACCCACATCGTCATAGCAGGGATAAGGAAGGGCTTACACTGAAGGAAGTGAGGGAGAGTCTACGTCCGTTTTCTGCTCGGGTGAACAGCAGAGGAAAAGCCGAGTTCCAAGGTTCTTGAAGGCGTACCTGAAGTACATCATGTGCCCCATGGCGACGAAGGAGACGGAGATGATGACGAGCAGGCCAAAAGCTTCGGGGTTCGGCGCCAGGATCACCATGATGAAGTGCAGCAGGTCCAAGAGGTAGTTCATGGAGTTCTGGACGCCGTTAATGACCCCTCGCTCCGCCTCAGCAACGTTCTCCTGGATGAGCTGGGTCACGGTCAAGTCGAAAGACCAAAGACCTGAAAGAAAATCAAGTCACCTGATGAAACCCAGCTGATTTTTTTTTTTTTTTTTTTTTTTACTGCCACATAAGCACAAATTACGACTGGCCTCAAAGGTTGATTTTACAGCTCTTGTGTCACTCTGACAAAGGGGATATTTATTTAACATCAAGGAAACCTTCGAGTCTCCATTGTCTGCTATTCTAACACACTTCCTCCCGTAACATAACATACAAGTATATATTTTATTTCTTTTTTTTTTTTTTAAATATAGCACGTTCACTTACCCACTCTAGCAGCAATAACTCCAGCGAAGAGAAGACTGACAGACAGATAGGACTCGACGTACGGGACTTCCTCGGCCTGCATGGTGGAGATGTTGAGTGTCGCTTGGGGACCGTTGGTGATCCCACTGGTCATGGTGGGAGCCTCGGGTAACGCCGCGTTGTCCCCCAGCAGGTGGCTTATCATACTCTGGAAGGGAGAGACGCTCAGGTCGAAGGGGCTTCCGGGGACAAACACGGACACAACGCAGAGCATGAGGCAAGACAGCTGAGCCATGCCGGCGAGGAACCCAGTGCGGATGAGGCCACACTTCTTGCGCACCCATGTGAAGGCAACGGTGCCGCAGATACCAGAGATGGCTGAGGCTCCCATGAGCATGCTCAGGATGGAGCCATTCAGGCCCTGTGTGTAGGCGTAACCCGTGGTGATGCAGTCAAAACCCAGTACGGTCATGTAGAGGAAGGCAAGAGACATTCCAGCGAAGAAGATGGACTGGTTGTAGTAGGCGACCCAGCCGTCACGGAAAGTGCGCAGGGGTTCAGACATCTGATAGCAACAGCCCTGCTTCTCCTTTGTCTCGGGCTTCACCTCAGATCCCTCGTTCATCAACTGTGAACCCTCAGCCTGGCCTTCACCGTTCTCCAGTTCTGAGAAAACATCATAAAGGAAAGCATAACAGTCGACGGAAACGGATGTGAGGTTTCTCTAAAAATGATAAAACATGACAAGAAACGTCTTTCTTTAAAAAGTCTCACCTTGTTGAACATTGAGCTGCTTCAACTGCTGGTCTTCAGGGTTTTTCTGTCCTGCCTTGATGGCCAACGCAGGAGTCTTCTGATACACCTTCCACAAGAGGAAATACTCCAGACACATGGAGCAGAGGTTCCAGCCTGAGATGAAACCACAGCCCATGAAATGGGAACCGAACGCCATGATCTGGCCCACCAGCATCGGAGCCAGGATGTTGGTCAGCTGGTCGATGATTCTCACCGTGGCGTTCATATCTAGAACAGAAAATTAAACAAACAACAAAAAAAAACAACTCAATCACTCATAGTGATGCTGTTATAAGAAACTTATTAACCATATTTAAGCTTGGAATACAATAAACACAACAATATATTATTATAACATCATAACTTTTTATGACCCTTATTTCCTCTGGTGAATGAAATTTCTGATCGTCATGCGATCATTAAACCAGAGTATCCTGTTATTTAATCCGTTATCTGCATGAACCCGCTGGAAGGAGCCGTAGAAATCTGCGATTTCTTCCAAGCGTTTTACTATAGCGGATTTATGGCACTCAAAAAAGTGATTAACACGCTGCAAACGAACTTGGATGTGTAATTACCCAGAGATTTTATAAAGTCCTGCATCACAATGATCATGATTGTGACGCAATTACTTTCTGGAATTATTAACCATATAAAGCCCTTTGTTTATCATAAAACATTTGGTTTCTTAGTAACATGAATTTCCAAGAGGAGTCTGGCTAGGGAACGACTGTTTAAGTGTTACAAGTGAGAACAGGAACTAACTTGACACGATTTTTGTCATTTAAGTGACGCTACACTACTAAACGGAGTTGTGTTGTGTATTATTGGTAACCGTGTATAGTCTTGTGTTCTGACCTGCCAGGCCGCTGCGGTCGTCTCCAGCCACCACCACCACCCAGTCCCTCTGAATGGTGATGGACATGGCCGTACTGGCCAGGTTCGCAATGTTGGCGATGGTGATAACCATAATGTAGCAAAACGTCTGTAAAACAACACCACCACACCTGTGACACATCGACTGCAACCAACACACTTTACATGTTCATTTTTAAAATACAGCACGTTTATAACTACACGTCACACTGGAGTTTGATACAGCGACAAAGATCTGTGAAGCAACAAAAACAGATTGTTTGTCCAATGAATCCGTGAATCAGCACGAATGATTAAAAATGACGATTTTGTTGCTTTCAAAGCGAGTTGATTATACTTCTAATACTCTTTCTACCACTGCTAGTACTATTACCATTACTACTACCACTACTGCTAATACTATTACCCAAACTATTACTACCACTATAAATTGCTACTACCTCTAATAGCAAAAATACCACCAGTACTACCACTACTAGAACTACTACTGTTACTAGTAATTAATACTAATAATCCTGTTGCTGCCACCAATACCATTACTTCCACCATTCCTACAACTGCTACTGCTAATACCAGTATTACCACTACTACAATTAAAACTATTACTAAACTGTAGCAGATGGTTAAACATATAAACGAAGGTTCACCTACTTCTTTAAAAATGTGAGTAAGCTCAACCTGAGTTACGCTTTGTTTCAACTCGCAGGTAGTCAAGAGAATGGATTCATTTTTAGAAAACTTATAAAGTTGAATTCAAATTCCAAAGCTTGTCATGAGTGTAGAGAGTTAAAGTGATGAAATAAGTTCACATAACTTAATCAGGCTAACGTGTTTTAATGTCTACATTATTACTACTACAACTGATACTAACAGTACTACTACTGCTGAAATTCTTATTACTACTAACACTGGTACAACAACTAATATTAGAATTATCTATTAGAATTGGTGCATAGAAGCCTTTATCATCAACACATCTACATTACAACACAGTGGAATGCTTTTCTTCACATATCCAAGCTGAGGAGTTTTGGGGGTCGGAGAGCTATGATACAGCACCCCTGGAGCAGGGAGGGTTAAGGGCCTTACTCAGTTGCCCAACAGTGTCAGCTTGGCTTTGCTGGGGCTTGAACTCTGACCTTCTGATCGACAACATAGTGCCTTAACCACCTGTGCCACTACTACCACTACAACTAATAAAACAAATACTGTTACAACCACTAAACTACTACTGTTACAACCGGACACAACTACTAATACTATTTATAATAACTATTAGTACTACCACTTCTACAATTAATACTAATACTACAACTACTGTAACTTCTACTTACAACAGTACAATTACTAGCAACATTTTTGCTGGTATTAATAATACTAATACTGTTACAAACCCTACTGTTACTACCACTGCTACAAGTGCAACTTTTTCCAGTACTACCACTACTACAGCAACTATTACTTCTACAAATTAAAAAATTAATACCAACAATGTTACAATCAACTACTACAACTGCTACTAATACTATTTCTAATACTACCTATTATTTTTAATTACTAGTATATTATCTTAAATATTAATATTCTTTAATATTATTATATTATATTAATACTATTATCACTAAAACTGCTATCACTTCTAATAATAACAGTACTATTTCAAGCAACATTCTTGCTGGCATTAATAATTCTAATACTGTTACTACCACTGCCACCACTTACAAGTGCAACTATTACTACTAGTACTAAAATTAATATTATTACTACTACTATTAACACTACTACAACTACTATTACTTGTACGAATAAAGCTACCAATGAAAATATCAGTATTGCTAGAACTAATAATTCTAATTCTGTTACAACCAACTACTACAACTGCTACTAATTCTATTTCTACTACTACCTACTATTATATATTATCTTATATATTAAGATATTTTATATATCATTTATATATAAAATCATTTGTATAATATACAAACTTATATAAACGTTGGTCTTCTACTAATACGATCAACACTACTAACACTAACACCAGTAATACTAACATCTAACCTCATGATTTATTCCATTTTACACATGCTACTAGTTTAGAGGTCACTTTATATGTCCACTGAAATTACTGACTGCAGTCCATCTGTTGCTCTGGACAAAGTACCTGAGCACCTCTCTGTTTAACGTAAATCCACGATTACTGATACGATACTGTATTATTCAGCTGGTGGTTTATCATCACTATAGTAGTAACAGGAAACAGGTAAGGCTTTGAATTTGTGCAGTGCAACAGGAAGACTATAGTCTGTTAATCTGGACCTGTAAGGTGACCAGAAATGCAAAAAAAAATACTGCACATGTAATGAAATTCAAAATTTATAGCTTTATATTATTTATCTGTGAGGTCACATGAGCAGATACGATAATCTTAGACAGGCAGTGAGACATTTTAAGTCAAACTGTGACTAAGATAATAATAATAATAATAATACTACACTGTAAAAATGGGTAGAAATGCCTACGCTGAGGCACAGACCTGAACAACAATAACAATTTATCTGAAAGTCACAGACACACTACATTTGTCACATTATGTTAGTGCGTCATGAGCCTGTGTACAGTCAAAAAACATGCTTGTGCTTTTTTTGTGTTACCAGGTTACAGCTGTGGAAAAAAGGGTCGTGTGCTAATACCGGCTCAACAACACGCCTCGGCTCCAGTGTTCTGCTGACACAGTGATGTGTTTCCCCTCGACTTTATCTTTAACCCTGTTCAACTTCCAGAACATTCCTCAAATACATAAGAACAATGTGCCTTTATATAAAAAACTAACTAACAAGCCAATAATAGAAGGAGTAAAAAAATGCGCTGTAATTAACACTAGCAGATCCTTGTGTAAAGATATAGTGTCAGTAACCTAGCATACCTAACGATCCTGATCCATTTCCAGGCGAAAGACAGCTGCTATTTGCCCTTTCACCTATAAGCTTGTCTTATATAAGATCTTCACTTTCAGTCATTTCACCTCCAGTGCAGTTTAAAAGGAGTGAACTTTCTGAACTTTGCATAGTTCGTTTTAACTTTGCATTCATGCTAATTTTAACATTACCTGTACCCTGAAAAGTGGAAATCTAAAATAAAGTGCACTACACAAAGTTTCTTCATGATATTAAGAGCATAATATTAGATTCTGGCAATGCTTTAACATTAACAAATTGTGTACTATAGGTTTAATAATAATCAGTAACTGAGTAACTATGATATTTAATATGGGTATTCATTGTTTGTTTAAATGATAAAGAAACAGCTAAAAACCCTAGAAATTGCATGAAATTGTAGCTAAAAAACTAGATGAAAACTGGAGGAAACTCTAGCAAAAAATATTCTGCTGTAAGATATTTTAGCTAAAAATTAAAATTAAATTAAAGGCTCAAAATACTGTAACTAAAAAAATACTAAAACCCCCAAAACCTGAGTTAAAATCTCTAGCTAAAAAAGTAAAACTGCATGAAATTGTAAAACCTCAAAATGACCTTAAAACGACTGACACCAACCAAACTGTTGCTAAACAGCTTAGAAAATCCAGAAACCTATACAAATTAAAGCTAAAACAATAAGAAACTGTATGTGAAAACTGTTAAAACCTCCAAATCTGTAGCTAAAAACTGCTAAATCCCAGAAATCTGTTCCTAAAATCAATAACTACATTTAAAAAAAAATCTATTTAAAAAAAAAAAAGCAAGTATGCTTAATTTAACTGGTATTAAGCTGTATGGAGAGAAACAGAGTATTATACCTACTACTGACACTTTAACCCACAATTAATCGGACACTCACCAGCAGCCATCCGTTATAGAGGTGTGTGAGCTGATCTTTAAAGTTGAAAACCAGCATCAGCAGGATACCACACAGGATAACCGAACTATTCTGGACGAGCAGAGACGTCTGGGCCACTGAAAACAAAGACAAATCAACACCTCAACACTTTACCTTTACTGCATTATCAGATATTAGATCTTATACACTGCTTATTGTTCTAGAGCAGGAGTGCGAGTGTGTGCCCTTTCACACAGAGCAGTAAACAAGGAGAACTTTTACCTTTGAGTCGAGCGTTTTTGTCCACCCAGTCTCCAATGATGGCTCCGAGCAGCAGCACTGATCCAGCCACCACCAGGCCGTACACAGCAGTAAGGAGCAAGCTGTTTCCGTACAACTCGACCAGAAACACAGCCACAGCAAAGTTCCACATGCGGTCGCCCTGCAAGACAAATCGACAGTTCGTAAAACTATAAGAGAAGCAGGAATCGTGTCTGATAGATACACATTATCATGGGGTACTTGTATATTCCCCACTGGTGGTTCATACTTTAATTTTTTTTTAAGAAATTCATTTGTTGGTACATTTCCAATTAAAGTTAATAAAAGATTTCTAATGAACAAAAAAACATGCTCAGGATTTTTATTTAAGTAAAAAAAATGCATTCCTTATATTACAAGAAACTAATCAGAAATACTATATAAAATACATTTTATAACAGTATCTAGGTTTAGATTATCATCTAATAAAATTATATAAAGTTTTAAATGTACACTAGTTTATAATAATGCTTTCCTTGTTCTGTTACAGAAGAGTCTATAAATCTTATCATTTCGGAAAAACGTTAACAATTCATGTATGGACTGAAAGAAAAATATTTTTGTAGAATTTGCATGATTAATGTATTTACATAAAACACATGTAATTACATATAATTCACAGTTAAAACTCACCCAGGTCGATAGAGCATGTCCCACATAGATAAGAAACTTCGCAGATGTGAAAAAATCACGCATAGAATCTGCAAAGAAAGAAAATCATTATAATTTACTTTTAGTTTTTAAAATGAATAGAAAAAGACTCCTTCCTACACATGCAAATGTTATTGTCTTTTATGTTGGTTGTTTTTCGCGATTGCATATGCATCTTATCTAAAATCACTTACCACAACAACTCTTTTTGGTTGAGTTTTCCATTTCGACTTCACTTTATAGTTTTGTGCAATAAAAGAAATAAAAATACATATATTCCTTCGGAGCGGTTGTCAAATCGAGGAATTTTCTGCAAAACAGACAAACTGAACGATAAAGCGCACGGAAATTTCTCCTCTCTCCTCTCCTTTCCAAACTTAGCTATCACTGTAGCTGAAGTCGGAAAGAAATAAAAACCTTTTCGAGGTTTTATAACCAAAAAAATAGGACGAATTTAAGAATCCACCGAGACGGCGCCTCGGGAAGTGTTTACTCTGTTGCGCGCCTCCGAAGCGCTTTATGAACGCGTAATTTGCACAGGGTTCACACGTGACCCGACCTTAGCCTATCAGAGAGCGCGCTCTTCGGCGTGCTTTGTTTACCACCCCTTCTTTGTAAGAAGAAAAAAAAAACATGCTTTGTCATTGTCTTTTTCCTACCACAGTGCGTTTTTTTTTTTTTTTACAATAATTTAATTTTTCTTTGGTTTGAAGAAAACTTTAAACCCTTTGTTGGTTTGTTGGTGAACATATCAGCGTTGTGAATTCCATTGCATGAAATTAATGTAAAAAAAATAATAATAATTGAACATTACATTCAATGTCATTTTCCCAGCCTAAACAAATGGGGAAGCTTTGTTTTAGCCCAATATTTTCACATACGTTTTACTATGATGTAATAGATTTTTTTTTTCCTGAAGAAGTGCCTATGCACCCTTTATTGATCTAGACTTTTTTGACTTCCTCAGATGCATTGCCTGATATTGTATATCTATTTGTAACCTTTTTTGGGCAAATCTAAATCATTCCTGTTGCTAATTTTGTTCTTCAAATCCTTCACAATGTTCTTCAAAGAGGAAAGAAGCTACTGAATTTCAGATATTTGACCTCAATTGCTGTGATCTTGACACTATTGCATTCTTCTGCCTACAACAATAATTCCATATAAATCCTCTAAAAAAATCAGCTATTCGTTCTTGAGATATTGTACTGAGAGTCTTGGATGGACACACAGATAGACGGATGGATGCACAGACAAACATCCAGTAATGCAGCTCAGCCACTGCATAGCGATGTCAGCTGCCACAGACACACACTAACACTTCCACTGTTTATAGGGTGCCATTACTTTTGTCCTGATGGAATAGGCATTTGCAAGTGAAATGCTATACGGGTCTCCTTATATTTTTCTAGCATCTCTATAAAGCCTGTGTGGATGATTTACAAATAAATATATTCATATCAAGTGTCATTACTGAAGCTTATTGCATATAATGCTAACTTTATGCAATCTGTTTACCCACTCTGGCACTCAAAGTGTCAATAATTATGGGGTTTACTGCACTTTTATGATAATATGATAATAAGAGCAGATGATGAGATATAACCCTGATTACTGATCCTGTTCCTGGAGATCTGCCTTCGTAAATAACTTCAGCGGATCTCTTGGACCAGGGTTAGTGACTGGCGTAATATAATAATACAAGGCAACTGCAATGATAGACCAAAATACTGTGATAAAAAAAAAACATGCCTCGTGTATCTGTTTGCAAACAGCGTTGATCTGATTACTCAGAAATGTGTCGTTGTACACCGACCCGTATGCAGTGAAGTCATTGTTTCTCAACCTCAGACCTGGGCAACCACAGGAATGTGCATTATATTGTAATGACATAAGCTAGTACTTTAAAGTCCTGGGTTCTTCTGACACAGGTCAGCGAATTAATAATATTCCTCTTTCTTTTCACATAATCCCACATATTTTAGAATTTTATTATGTCTCACAGAGCACTCACATTTCTGTCGCTAAGATTTATTCATGAAGTTCATTTTTTAGAACAACTCTTATTGACCAAAGGGCATTACAATAAATTAACACAAACAAACAGCAGCACAAAAGTAATAATTAAGTTGGTTGACACTGGCAGTGATTTAGAGAATTTTGATCATTTTCTCTCTGCCTCATACCACGCTATATAAAAATAATTTCACAAATAAGTAGAAATTGTTTCACCCACATGTAATCAGAGAACACACAGAAGTTTGGTCTATCTGCCCTTTTATTCCCGCTCTACCTGGAAACACAGAGGCTTATCACTCTGAAAAACTTGGCACATCTGTGTAGTAAAAAGCTCTGGGATTAGACTCGTCCAATTTCAGAGAGCCACGTTTAGATTCTGACATTTATATCTAATTAACTCCCTAAATCTGATGTATTCCTGTGTTTTGTGGTGTTGGTGATCATCTAACCTAGAATAGAAGTCACTGCAATATTCTCGTGGTGTTATGCTTGTTTTGCTATAGTGGCTATATGAATGTTCAATTCAATTCAAATTTTATTTGTATAGCACTTTTAACAATGGATATTGTCTCAAAGCAGCTTTACAGAACATAAACAGTTTAATATTATACTAGGAAGTACAAAAATGACAAGAATTCAAGATTAATATCTATTTAGTGTGTTTGTATTTATCCCCATTGAGCAAGTCTGAGGTGACTGTGGTGAGGAAAAACTCCCTTAGATGGAAAAGGAAGAAACCTCATCCTCATTTAGATGACACTGGAGAGTTGGAATATTATTATACAGTCTGACAATTGTGTATTATTTTGGAGCTTGTTGTCCTCAAAGACCACATGTAGATGGTATCTCCTCTTAGAATGTCACAAAAGCTTCATGAAGTGGAATCCAACTGGAGAATGTACATCTCTAGATGCCCCAGGATCCTAGCAGGGTCTAGGATCCTGGTCTCATCTCAGTGAAGGTCCAAAAACTTCATGAAGCAGAACACAACTGAAGTTGGTGCGAGCTCTTGATGCCTCAGGGTAGAAAAAGAGAAACAGTGGAGGAATTAGCATAACAGATGTTCATAGCGTTAACCAGCATTAGATGATAATGTGCATTTGATAAGATGTACTAGAGTACAAGGTTATGTGTTGTATTACGTCTACTCCTCTGACCAGCCTCGCCTCTCTTCTCACACTCGAAGTGAATAAGACACAAAACAACGTCCTGCTACTACAAAACGAAAATAAAAGCTAAAACATTACATGCCAGCTTCAGAAAACCTAATGATTTTGTTTTTTCCTTTTCCTTGCTGATTCCTGGGGGTTGATGATGATAAGATGTAAAAAAAAAAAGAAAGGAAGGAGCTGATCTCAGGTCAGTTTTAACTCATTTTCAGACTTCTGCTTGCTGAACATGAAGATGGCACTCATTCTTCAGAAAATGGGCATGTTTGAGGATAAAGTTTCATGACTCTGATTTAACGTCAAGTTTTCAAACAGGTTTTTAAACTCCTAAACCAGTGCAATCTCGTATCCTTGTACGGAACACCGAGTCACGCAATGCAATCTCTTGGGAAATTGAGAACTCTAATCTTGGCACAACTTTCCCTACTGTGTGTTTACACAGAGAGTCTTTTCCCCTAGTTTTGCTTACAAGCCTTTTAACTCAGCTTTTAACCAAAACCTAATCAATTTGTACATCGTTGTAGAAATCATGCACAAAATCAATGCATCATACAGATCTTTAATTACTCTATAGGCTTTAAGACATATTTTCTGTTTTCGGACACACACAGCCAGCCAGCTGCAGAAATGTTGGCTCTGTGACAGTCATTTCCACATCGCTTGGCTCCGCTTCCTGCTATGGCTCTCTACTCTGCTTTTTATTGGTAACAACAACAAAAATAAATTCCTGAAATGTAATGTGTTATTAACAGCTAAGTATAAAACACTACAGCGGATCTGACCAAGTGACACAGCTCTTATTGGAGATATTTCCCTTTTTCTTTTCCTCCTTTGTCCACTTGATTGAACTTGTTAAATCTTCACTTCTTTAATCTCTCCTCTCCTTATGCTGACTAAGCATGGCCACGAAAGTGAAAAAAAAAAAAATCAACTTACTCATGGTTTCAAACTGTGAAAGCTGATTGATCAGAAAGGATTGATTAAGGAGAGGTTTAGAATTTTTAAACTTTAATAGAAGGAGTCTCCAGTGTCAGGAATTCATCACAGTCAGAGGTAAATCTGATGCACTTTTTTGTGCTTTTTCTCGGTTATGTGACAAAAAGATATTTTTTAATGAGAGAGAGAGATTTTTTGTTTATAGGTGCTTTATCGTAATGTTTATAGCTGCTTTAATGCAATGTTTATAGCTGCTTTAAAGTAATGTTGTTTATAACCACTTTAATGTAATGTTGTTTATAACCGCTTTAAAGTAATGTTGTTTATAACCGCTTTAACATAATGTTGTTTATCGCTGCTTTAACGTAATGTTGTTTATAACTGCTTTAACATAATGTTGTTTATAGATGCTTTAACGTAATGTTTATAGCTGCATTAATGTAATGTTGTTTATAGCTGCTTTAATGTAATGTTGTTTATAACTGCTTTAACGTAATGTTTTTTATAACTGCTTTAACGTAATGTTTATCGCTGCTTTAACGGAATGTTGTTTATAGCTGCTTTAATGTAATTGAGAGCAGGAACTCATTCTTGAAAATGAAGTGTCACTATAAACAGATAAAACGAGTGACGTTATCATTTAGACCCTCATTGCCGTCGCTGATTATTTATCTGTAACAGCACACCCTGTGCTATTAGGGAGAGTAATGTGATTTTGTAATTACTGAAATACTAATGACACTTTATTCAAAACAATCTTTCACTGTCAGGATGCTGTAATCCTGAGGGTGAAATATGAGGTCTTAAGCTGTGGTTAGTGGTTTAGTGAAGTTACCTTTCGCAATATTGTCCTACAAAGAGAAATGACTGCGCTGGTGTGCCTCGTTGTCTCTGGCGGTCATGAACATTTGTTGTTTTTCCCTTTACACACAATGACACCTTTGGCTGTGGTTTTAGATAATAAAAAAAAAGGGTGGCCACATTCGGTGCTCACAGAACTAAAAATACGCCTCAAATCTGAAAAATAAAAAACAAATTACTCAAGCGGATGACTGTGCTGTTGTTCTCCAACAGGAGGCCTTATTTTAGTGGCTCGTGTTAAGAGCTGGGTTAATGGTAAATTAGATGTCTCTTGTTTTCATTTGAATTTTAATGTTATTTATATCTATTTTTTTAAATTTAATACATGATCAATCTAGTAGAATGTGTCCTACTTCTTTGTGTTCATAATTTTAATTCTTCTCTTCTTATCTTAGTCAAAAGCTTAGTCATGCTTTCAAATGAAGCAAACTCTCGAAAGTGGACGAGATCCAACAGAGACGTTACACAGGTGTGTAGAGAATCAATAGTGAGGTCTACTCTTCATGTGCCACTCTGTCCATGACTGAGGCCAAACAAACCAGCATGTTTGTGACATTAGAAGGTTCACTCGGCAAACACGGGCCATGTGGTCAACCACTAAGCTTTTTAGAGAAGCCCTGAGATCAGCAGGACTACAGCGTACAGTATAACCCGAGCAAAACGGAACGCACCGCACAGACAAACACAGTGAATCAGTAAATGATTGTGAGTTATTTATGAATGTAGAATATTGCAAAATAGTGCATTGGGAAAGAACTAGCATTAAAACACAATACTGGTCTGGTTATGTACAAACAAATACGTTTCCAACACTTGTGTTTAAGTGCTCAGCTGAAGAGTGACTGATTTTCTGACACGTTAATGATGTGTGATTAAATCAAATCCAAACATTGGCTACGGATGTCTAGTTCAGACGAATGTTGCGACGAGATTTTGTTTAAAGGAAATAAAAATTTAAAAAGTTCACAGAATTCTATATTTCTAAATGTGTTTAGTCACTGAATCCACTGTCGTTAGCCAACATAGTCAACAACAACACAGTCTGTTTTATGGACAATAAAAACAATTTCCTCAGATATTCAGATTAATAAATTGAATAAACAAGATTTTTATTCCTTTATTCAGTGTTGAATTAGCTAACCAAACCCTGTAGTACAGTGAATGACCACTAGAGCCCTCTACAAACGGCACACATCTTACATGTGTTAAACTAGTTTACTAATGTACGTAATATTAATTAAACTCATGACACTTTAAAATAGAT